>CANXYI011497708.1:0-13751 GCA_948208565.1 Hura crepitans
ACCATGCAATAGCTTAGCTGACGTCTTTTTCTAATGCCTGTTCAAAACAAGCAAGTTGAATTAATAACTTTTTCTTTTTCTTTATTTTTCCCTCAAAATGGCTTCGTTATAATTCTTACAAAAAATAAAATATTTGTCAGATTTTGCGATTTAACATTGATACCATAAATTTATCGATGACAGATTTTATTATTTTGTATTTGTAAACCGTGAGTTCTATGGATTAATCCAATTATAAATGATTGTCAATGCACGGGTCATAAATGATTTGAATGATATAAATTATCATTAAAAGGATTATAATAGAATGGATAATAAACATACTTAAAAAAATATGTATATTTAATTAATAAAATAATTATTTTTACATTTTATATTATATAAAAATTATAAAATCAAAAAATAGATAAATGAGTTATAGACGAATTATAAGGAAATCACAAATAAATCAACATTGAACCAAATTATTTTATAAACTAAATAAATTGAGTCGTAAATAAATCAATAATTAATCGGATTCAAATCATCAAGTTCTGCGTTTTTACTTACCAGCTAAGCAGTCATTAATACTCAAAAGGGGGATTCAAATAGGAGAAAAAGTTAGGTCAGCAAGCAGCAATTCTCTTTTAAAAAGACATATATTTAATTTAGAATTTTATCATACACTACTGGCGTCAACCTGAAAGCAAACTTTCGAAAATTTATTGCTTAAATCAAGTGTAAATTGTAAATCATTAAATTTTACTTTTTTTTTTTCAAATGTCAAATTAATAATAGAATTTTATCCTTAAAATTGCAGAGAAGTGAGCGTTTGGTCCTAAGAGAAAATGAAAAGCAACTGAATGAACTAGTGATCACAAAAGCTAATTTTTAATAAGAAAATTTAATGTTTTCAATCTTTTTAATATAATTTTTGTTAATAATATTTTGAGCAATTAAATAGATTAAGCCACGCATTAGCTACCAGTAGGAGATGTTTAAATCAAAGTAATCTTTTGGAGTGGAAAATTGCGTTACATAATGGAGAAAGGGTTCTCAACAAGGCCAAATTAGAAATTACCAGCAGGCAGAAGGAGACAAAGAATGCAAAGGCACTTTAGTTTCTAAAGAAAAGTTTAATGATCAAATAAAAAGGCTAAACAAATAATATTTTTAGAAAAATTACACTTGCAAGCAATAGCAACAAAGAGCTTTTTTTTAATAATAAAAAAATAAAAAGTTAACTTCAATATTTTTATCGCATTAATTATATTAAAATTAATTTTATCTGAAATGTAATTCCTTTTATTTGATATTTCTAAAATAGCAATAATTATGAAATGCGTATATTAGAAAATAATTAAAATTGGAAATTACTAGTGGCTTATGCGTATAAAAGGCATATGGCATTGTTTATGTATGTCGTTATCACAGGGCATTAACACGGATGCGCTCATCCTTAATTATCTAGACAAAGATTTTTCATGCCTATTTTTATAATTATTTTATAGTTTCACTTTCATGGGTGTACTTACAATTTTTTTTTATCTTATTTATCGTCTTGGATAGATTTTCTTGACAAAATATTAAATAGAAAATTTCGCTAGAAATTTCAAGACATTTTTATTTTAATTTAGTTCAAAATTACTAAAAACTAAAAAAATAGTTAGTTCGTTTGTCATATTCGCTTCCTTTCACTTGAAAAAAATTCCATAATAGAAAGATAATTATGATTTTACTTTTTTGGACAATTATGGTTGAGAATTGAGACCAAAATAATGATATTTAAATTACTTTTTTTAATGATATATTATTACCTATTTCGATTATAAATAAATAAAATTAAATGTTCAATATGTACTTTGAATAAAAATTCCTTTCTTTTTTTTTTTCTAAAAAAAATGGAAGCAGTGAGCAGTATAAGCTTGACAAAGGAAAATTGGTTCTTTTCCCCTTAAAATGCGCCATTCTGTTCGTTGTTAACATAAGATTTTCTTCAGCAATTATTTTTTTCGTCTTTTTTTTTTTATGATAAACGATTTAGACGCAATAAAAAAGTAGATGAATTATGACATAAAAAAGGAGACTTTAACAAAACAATAATTAATATAGAAAATAATGAGTGTAAATTGTCAACTGTTGTTTTTGATAGTGGGAAATGGAACTGCTTTAAATTTGAAATTTCTTGAATACATTAGCATTAATTTTCTACTATTGAAATGTCTATTTCTAGACATAAATTGTCAACTTTAATTGGTACTACCCTCTATTTCCCATTAATTTCTTATTTGGTGTAAATTTTTGTCTTTAAATTTGAGTTTGATTAGTGGTTTATGAGATCTATACCAATGACAGTCAACTGAAAATTATTATCTTAAATTAAATTGTGCAGAATCAAATCAAAAATGAAAAATTAAATTAAAATAGTAACAATATAGTTTATTTAGTTTGTTCTTTTTTAATTTTTAATTTTTTAGTTCGATTTTTGAATAAAAATTCAGTTTAATGGATTTAGTTCAATTTTTGAAGGGCAAAAAGGAAAGAATCAAACTGATTAAAATCTTAAAAACAAATCTTTTGTGAATTAAAATGACGTCAGTTTGTTATTTTTATATATAAAAAATTAAAAACATATAAAATTTCGAAACTATTTCACTTTTAATTTTAATTGTGTAGTAGAACTACTGAATGCAAAATCTTGATATTAGCTTATGGATGGCTTTTCTTTTAGGTAATTTCATGACCTGTGACAAATTAATTAGCAACGTAATTTATAATTTTTTTAAAATTAAATTCCAACGTAATTAAAAATCTGTGACGTGGAATAGCATCAAAGAGGATATGGATCGCGAACTAGTTGAGCGTTTAGGCTTTAGCACTACATCAATCTGAGAGAGTGAAAAGGGCCCGTTTAGACCTTCGATGTGAAGCCCAGCCCAACAAGCAAATTGCATTTGTTAGTGTTCATTTTCCTTATCCTATTTCTCAGGAATCAGGATTCTGGTTGGATGCCATATCCTCTCTCTCCCTGACCTTTTGTCCCTGTACGGACACACTGAATACTAGGAGAAGATTAGACAATGGCCACCACACTCGCCCTACTTAAAGTTAAAACCCCTCTTCTTCCCCAAAAGCTTCCATTTGTACACTCAAAATTCCCTTCTCTTCACAAACCATCACAACTGGATGTTTTTCAAAATAACACCATTAACCCACAAAAGATTCTCTCTCATAGTATCCGCATTTTAAGCGATTCATCTCTTCCCCTTTCGGCATTCTCATTGCCATTCTTTTTAGATTCCAAGGCAAGTTTTTTTGGAACTTTTTGCTTATTTTGCACTTCACGGCTTGAATTGTTATTATTATTATTTTTAGCAATTTTGAGTGAACAGGATGCACTTGCTGTTGGTGGGGAGTTTGGGATATTGGAAGGGAGGACATTTGCCCTCGTGCACCCTGCGGTTATGGGTATTTTGTTTTTCTACACCTTGTGGGCTGGATATTTGGGTTGGCAATGGAGACGAGTCAGGACTATACAAAGTGAGATCAATGAGCTCAAAAAGCAAGTTAAGCCTACCCCTGTTACTCCTGAAGGCACCCCTGTGGAAGCAGTTCCATCCCCTGTTGATCTCAAAATTCAGCAACTCACAGAGGTCAGCTTCGTCCTTCATTAACAATTTAATATGATTAGTCTCCCTATCTTGTAAAATGCTTTAACAAGGAATTATTATTATTATTTTTAGTTCATCTACCTTTTATCATATATAATAAGTAAGAGAGGGGTATATGTGTTATTTAATCCGCTGAAATTCTTATATAGGAGAGAAAGGAATTGATACAAGGGGGTTATAGAGATAGGCACTTCAATGCTGGATCAATACTACTGGGATTTGGAGTCTTTGAATCAATTGCTGGAGGAGTCAACACATGGTTTCGGACAGGAAAATTATTCCCGGGACCCCATTTGTTTGCTGGAGCAGGTGTAGTATGACCAGGATCTATAAATATATCAAGCTTCATTTCATTTGTAGGCAACTTGCTTGATCTTTATCGGATTGGAAATTGCAGGCATTACCGTTCTATGGGCAGCAGCAGCAGCTTTAGTGCCTGCAATGCAGAAAGGGAATGAGACAGCAAGGAACCTCCATATTGCATTGAATGCATTGAACGTTTTGCTTTTTATATGGCAAATCCCCACTGGATTTGACATAGTTCTTAAAGTGTTTGAATTCACTAAATGGCCTTGAGTTACAGGCAGTCCATTACTGCAAGTCCAAGTATGAATCCTTACAAGCCAACTAGTAATTCATTTGTTATAAAATTACAAACCATACGTTGAATCAGGAACTTAGTTTATTGTTTTAATTTGTCTGCTTCTCCTTATGCCCAAAACTATATGTATAAATATATATAATATTGAGAAATCAGAACAGAAACCATGACAATGCATATCTGCCAATTGTTCTCTGCTTTTGTTCTGAAACGCTATGCTGTAAAATCTGTCCCATGAAGCAATGTCTTAAGAACAAAAATTTGTTAGAATCATATATGATTGTGATATTATCTCGAATTTTTAAGGCACATATCTGTGAAAAACAGAGCATATGAGATTGTCCAATATACAACTGATGAAAAAAAATTGATTTAAGGATCCGGGATCTGGGCTTGTTTAGAACTAAGCTTTCAGGCAAAAGAGGGTGACCATGAAACTATTGAACACCAAGTTTTGACCGTTAACCTCTAGACTACGTTATGCATCGGCCTTAGATAAATTAAATTGGACCATGGATCTTATTTTATACCTATGAAGCTAATAATTCCAGTGAACAACAATAAGTTGTAAAATGGGGTGATTTTATATACAAGAAAAACTCTGCTATCCATATCTAATATCTATCGATGTTCAACTCTTGTGCAAAGGGAAAAAAAAAAAGGAAACTGTACTGTGTGAATAAATTGACATCCATCTCTCTCTCAATTTACTATCTAATGAAGTTTGATGTCTTAATCGAGATCGACAATAGTGTTCGAATATTATGTTATTATATATGATAATAATCTGGCAACTCAAAGTGGTAGTCGAAGTTCCATCCTTTTAAAGCATCTGAATTTGCTGTCAGAAAGAAAGCTATATATTCTCAAGAGTTAAGACTCCATTTACATATCATCTTTCTTAAAACCAGTGGAACACTTTTGATGTTATTTTCATCATTGTTGAACTATTATTATAATAATAATAAGATAGTAAAATTTTAAAAATGGCGCAGATTGTACCGTGGGAAGGCCCTTGGAGAATCAAAAGGTCAAAAAAAAAAAAAAAAGAAAGGAAAACAAATTAAAGAAAGAATAAAAGATAGGGAGTGGGAATCTCACTTTGGTGACAGTCAGTTTCATCAGCCATCGAACAAAGTCAAATTTTAAAGATTTGATGACCGACATGAGAGAGCATCGGACAGTGTAGAATTCCCCAGGGATATCAGGAATCAAATTTACAGTAATATTACGTTTTATTTTACTCAAATTCAAACAGCTGTGCGAAACTCAGTCACAAATTTCATTTCGCCCATTGATTTTGAATTTCATAACTTGTAACCATATTGTCATCAACTTTACTCTATATTTCCTCAGTTTAACTCTCGTAAGAATATTCCATTTCTAATGTTTTGATACAGTACATATACATATTTGAAATCTTATTTAATTTTGTAATATTATTAATTTATAATTTAAATTTGTAATATTATTTTGAAATTATATTAATTAATTTAAAAAATATTTATATAATATACAGTTAAATTTATATTTTCAATATATTTCACGAGCTGAGTTTCGATAAGATATAATATACTTTTATAGGTTTTTGGGAGACTTGGACTTTACTATTTAGATTACAAGTCCCTTTGAACCCAATTCGAACCTAATTCAAGCTTGAATTTAAATAGGTCTAATTAACACTAGTTAATCAGTCCATTAATATTGATATTTTTATGTTTAGTTAACTGTTATTATTTTTTTCAAAAGTAAAAATATAAGTCAAATAAAATAATCATAAATAAAAAAAGTATAACATTTTCATAAATAATTATAAGAATAGAATATATGTAATGTGAAACAAAAAATAATGTGTTAATTGCACATATATCTATGAATATATTATTGCAATAAGAAGTTCTAAAATTTTGTTTAGTAAAAATAATAAAATATACATTATAATATTTTAAAAAGTAATGTAACATGATATTTATTTTTTTTCATCATTTTAAATATAAAATATATTTTAAAGTATTACCTTATTTAAAATTTTTTAAATAAAAAAAATTAAAAGAAAAATTTTTTATGTATAAAAATTAAAATATAAAAAGTATACATGAACCATAGATTACTAGTTAATTGAAACTAAAAATTTAAATCATATATTTTTTATTTTCAAAAATAAAAATTATTTTTATAATCGTGAATTTAGATTAGCTTAAAAATTTATTCGATTTCGAATCAAATTTTTTATTAACCGAAAAATCGATTAACTGCACACACTTGCTAAATTTTAACTTAAATAAACTTTGTCCCTGGGATTGTGTGATAATACCTGACCGCACAATTGGAATAATTTTCCTCCCGTCTGAAAATTTTTATAGTAAATGTAATAAATGGATCTTCACAGGATGGGAAAGCAAGAGTCGAAATAAATGCAGTATATGAAAAGGAAAAATCACTTTTAAATTGAGGTAAGGGATAGATTCTGCATTTCAGAATTGCCATTACTTAAAGTAAAATTGTAACAAGTTCATGCAATTCAGTGAATGGCGATGGAAGTCCAAGAAAAAGAAAATATATTCTTGGGTGGTGTCTGGAAAAGTCACAGTTATTTGATACCAACTTTACTTCGTTCGTCGGCGAGCTTTCTTAGCTGTCAGTGCTTTCTGATTTGGAATCCATTCCCTTATTTTCTCCGCGTTAGTTTTAATTTTTTTTTTCTCTCTGTTCTCTCTTTTCTGTTTCCATGTCCACTCGATTTCATGCTGAAGCTATAAATAACAATACGCATCAGCAAATCTATATGCATAGGAAAATAAGAAAGATTAATTTTCTTATTCAGTCAGTTTTTGAAGGAGAAAAGCATTAATACTATCTATGGCAAACCAACCAGCACCCCCAACCCGTCAATGGCTCCGTTTGCCAACGCTAGCCCGTTCAAGTATTACTCCACTTCCACCAACACCGCCTGCTGTCACAGCGCCACCCTCTATGACAGTTCTAAATTCCCCTTCAAAACCACCACCAACAAGATCCCCAGCTCTGAGGGATTCACTGCCTACTTCTCCAAAGCCAAAAGGCACTCCTCCACCTTCACCTGCCAAAGCAAAATCTGATACCGAAGCTGAAGCTATGATTCCATTAGAGGAACAGAAAAAAGCAGTAGTGATGGTTGAGAAGAGAGCCATTGAGGAGCCTAAGCCCAGGCTACTCAATGACAGCAACTCACACAGAATTGCGCATCTGGGGAACCAACTATTGTCAAAAGATGTGATCACACTTACTGGTGATAACAAAGGAGCTGTCATGCAAATAAGCCACTCTCCAATGAAAAAAAATGTATTGAAGGAAAAACCAGAAGAAGAAGAAGGGAACATGAAGAAGAAGGAGAAGAGCCACAAAGGAAAGAAAATTGGGTGGGGTAAGACGAGTGCATTTATTAACAGCAACGTGCAAGGTGTTAATAACTCACTTATCTACAGTTCTACTTGCACTGGACATGATCCTGGAGTCCATCTTTCTCTCTATTAAAACCCAAATTAAAGGCCATCAAGGTTAAGACATACGCAATTCTATTTCAGGTGTTTCGATGTATTGCTTGGTTTAGAATATGGTGTGAGAATAATTTCAGGTTGTATGAGGTGGTGAGCATGGATTCTGATTCTTCATTCCCATGTTCTACTTTTATGTTAATGAAAAGTAAAATTGAAGATTGTCAATTGTACTCAAATGAGAACAAGTAATAATTCAAGGCTTGCATTGTAATTGTAGTCTTGCACTTTATATTTTTGAAGTTGAGAAACCATTGGCTATCCAGTTTGCATTTCTAAAGGTATATATTCCACCCATTGTTATCACTTCAAAAACAAATCTAAATCGCAACAGATATGTCTGTGGTTATTTCCTTAAATCTATCGGTAAAAGCAATTCCAAGGAATTCAAGCAAATTTTCAACAATCTGTCCTTAATTGATGCTATATTCAGTGACGGACATACATTCCGCTATTTTTAGCATTAGTTGGACGCACGAGTCTCCATTTGTAGGGACGGATACCCGTCGCTAAATCTATAAAAACCGCATCCCATACAAAATAAACAAGATTTTTCCGAGTTGTTAATAACTGAAAATTGGCATTCCATTATTAAATGGTATATGAAATTATGAATAATGAATTGGGTTGGACAATCATTTGCAGGATTTTTAGGCCCAACCGGAGACAGGCTGTTTTCCTCAATCGCCATTAAGTTTTTAAATGTATTTTTTTCATCGTTAATTTGCATATAATCCACGAGCAGCCTTCTTTTCTATGGAGCTTTCGCAAATTGAGCCCCAACACTGGTCAAAAAGACAAGTATCCATCTACTAAGTTGAATTCCTTGAGTTTGTAATTTTTTTCTTTTACTGCTTTCAACTCTTTAATATTGAAAATAATTTTTTTATATGTAATAATTAGTGAAAATTCATTTAACTCGTGACGAACATTTAGAATTTTTCCTTATGGTATTTTTTTTTATCTCTTTTTGATAACAAGGTAAGATTTTTTTTTTCTGCAGGTTGTAGCAAGGTAAGATTTTAATTCAAAGTTATGAATAAGGAAAAGCTGTGCCAGCTATGGATCATTATTGGGGAAGTACTCTTTGTTTTTGAAATTAAATAATGTTATTATCGATCCATTTTCCTATTTGACTCATGGTATCGTCTAAATTTCCTGAATGGAAAACTAGAATAAGTCAATAGGATGATGACTCTTCTGTATGTAATTGGCCTACAAATTAGCCACTATTACCAAACTTTTACAATTGGGACTTTGGTCTTATGTATTTAAAGTCTTCCATGTGCAGCTCATACCACATACCTATCTCACTCCACACTGATAGACATAGTTCATTGTAAAATTTCTGGCTCTCATTTGCACCACTTGTAGCCTATGATATAAAAGGAAAAGATTTTTCTTTTTGAAAAAATAAAAGAGAGGACAGGATTTTGCCATCTAATTTTCGTATAGTTTTGCTCTTTGGACTGGATTTCAAAATGCAATAGTTCATGAATGCCAACTGTTGGAATTTATAATGTTATCTTTTTCTACTTGTTTTTTCTTGTAAAAAAAGGAGACTAATGAAATTTTTTCTTGTAAATATTTGTGTTTACAAGGTAAAAAAAAAATTCATTTTTTATATGCTTGTACATTATAAATAAATGCATGAAGTAGTTTAGATAAGAGATTTTCTTTTGAATTTAAATTAACTTTAATTTGTGTTGCGAGTGCAAAATTAATTAAGGAGCTCCCATTAAAATTGAGTTTTCATCATTAAGTTATTTGCATAAATTAGTGTATAATAAGAGCGAGTAAGAATAAATATCAACATATTCAAAAATAAAAGTTTTGTAGATAAATTATTGCTGTGCTTAATTAACATAAATATCCACATAATTAAGCCTAAAGAAAATGTGTTCTTCTTTTATAATTTTTTTTAATTAATTTCCAACAATTTTGGGTAATAATTGAATATTCCGTGTCCACAAATTTATTATTATTTCTTGTAAAGTCATATCAACTAAGGATTGATTTCGAGTGCCAACCTTGAGGAGAACTGGTCCAGAAAACATTGAGGTCATGTTATAGATAGAGAAAGAGAGTTCATGACACATAAAAAAAAAAAAAAAAGTAGAAATAATTTCGATGCAATATTATGGACCACACAAAATCTTTATTTGGAACTAGAAATATATATTAAAATTAGCTTACATCAATTTCCACATTTTCTTTCTCAAGGTTTGCTTTTGTTGCCACTTCAAAAAGGTTTGGAGGGAGCAAACTGTGACCCTCGCTGCCATGCACTCTTTACCCCACACATTACTGTAAAGATTAAATCAGTTTTGCTTTAACAAGAATCCAAAGCTGACCCTGTTAATTTAATTGGCTTTAAGGCAATTTCTTGACCCAGATTGTAGTTACCCTCCATGCTTATGATACTATGCATATTTGTTGATCAGTTGATTCACTCAAGTTCAATTGCTATTTTAGTAACTATTTACAGAAAAATTAGAAAATCAAATTTTATGTTGTCTTTATTTCCAATCCAATTTATTGCCAGGTTGAATATCAGAGATCTAACTAATTTGATCCCATCCGATTTCAATGCAGTTGCATATAATCAAATAACCTATTAACTCGTGATACTTATGTATTAGAATTGTAATAGATTGGAGATTCAAACTTGAGTGATGATGTCATTTTCGTAAAATTTTCTACTTATAAATATCTTGTTTGTCCCTAAATTTTTTAGTATTCAAAATTTATTGATTTGACTAATTTAAATTTATATGAAACAAACTTATAAAAGGGCAAAGTTACTAGCTCTTTCATATGTGATTAATATGGAAAGGAAAAATCAGATTTAATATAATATAAAAAAGGTGATAGCTCTACATGTTCTAATTATTAAAATAAACTATAGTCGTATTTAAAAACAAGAATTAATTATTCTAGATAGTCCAATAAAGTCCACAGAATAGCAGCCGTTATCATCAAATGCTTTATGGGTTTGAATTATAGCTATTTGGAAAAGCACTAGAGCATTTTAATACACTACATATAAACTTACAAGCACAGAATGACAGAAATATAAATTAATGTCTGTATAAATATAGAGCTGTACCTAGCTTTGTCCAACCTTATTAATGCATGAGTAGTGGACTGTACGTTCCTCTTTATTCAACTCTTTTAAGCATCACAGACAAGGTTTTTAGAAAATGTTATTGCATTATACAAACGTGATATTGATTATTATTATTATTATTCCAAAGATTAGCACACCATCATAAAGAGACTCTTATAATGTCGTTTATTGCCTATAGGATAAGAGATATTTTTTAATACAGATCGATCCAATCCTAGCATTAGGTCAAGCTAAACAGGATTTCACATCACATATAACAAATTGAGAAGACTGTTACTATTGTTTCAGATGTACCGCCGGCCATTTGATTTTGTTTTTCATCAATAAATTTTAATTTAGTGATACAAGATTTTTAAGCAAAATACTCTGCAATTTTTATCTATTATATCGAGTGAGATTTAACTTACTGTCTTCTACACTACGAATCAAATACTTATTAATCAAGTTTATTTGTTTATTTATTTATTTTTTGCTTTTTCCGTTGCGATGAACTTTTTTAAAAAGTTTGCAGTGGAAGGTAGCATTAGTAGCAAAGGAGAAAAGAAAGCAAAAAAAAGGAAAAAAGAAAGTCTTGAATCTCCAGGAGTGGCTGAATTCTCACATGGGGAAAGATAGAAACCTGGTGCATATATCACAATCCATGACATTGATTTCAAGCCTGACTAGATAAAGTTGAAGAGCAAAAGTTTTAATTGACAATAAAGTTGGAGGCTGGTTATGATTAGCTGACAATGCCATGTTATTACCAAACAATTATGTATTTCATGTTAATAGTTTTTTCTTAAGAAGGGGATTTGAACTTGAAATATTTATCCAAATTAAGATCTGTACGAGTCTATGGCCATAGTCCATACTAATAAAATCCTGAAGGAGAATTATGCGAATTCTGATAGGATAAAGAGAAAAAAAAAGTAGGAAAGTGTTGAAGATTAGGGGATGATATGGTTTGCAGATTTACTGTATGAGCAGCAATCTAAATCATTAAATTAAATTCAAAATTTGATCAAATAGTTCGAAGGAATACCCATATTCTACACCCATGCACCATATTAACATTACAAGAGGAGAACTAAATCAACTAATTAATAGATAACAGATAAAAAGATATTAGGTACAGTTGTACAAAGGTATCCAATGTTGCCTTCTATTACAAGGAAGGGAACTACGTGGTGGCCTGCCCCAAGTTTTTAAAAAAATTTTCATTTTCATATTATTTTTATGGCATCACCAATAATTTAATGACTAAAATTGCTTAGCATGTAATTTCAAGTTAAATGATTCTAATACTTAAATATAATGAATTTTTTTAAAGAAGCAAAATAGTATTAGTCCTTTCAAATTTTTATAGTGAAATTATATTTTATCAATATATATATATATATATGTTTAAAAAAAAAAAGATGACTGAAAATTGTATAGAATGTCATCATTGACCAATATTTATTTCAAACACATTTCACCTCTCCAAATATAAATTTCTAGTTCGATCCTGTATATTACTCATAGGCATAGCTAAGCAGGAATACGCAACAGAAAGAGATACATAAAATGAATGTATATAAAGACACATCATTTCGAGAATATAAACCCATCGATCAAGCCAGATAGACCCAACATTGTGGCACCTCACCAAACATATGCCATGCACCCCAATACATGCCTTTTTATTCTATGTCCCTACCTTTTATGGGACATCTGTCACTACCTCAAGCTTCCAACCCCGTTCTGGCCCCCAGCTCTTTAGTTTTTATTTCCTCTTCTTTTTCATTTCCCTTCAGTTTCCTTCTACCAATCCCCTCCCCAACCATTTCACGACATGAAGGTTAGATGTATATACCGAATTACACTCATTTCTTAATTTGAAATATATCTACTTTCTTTCAAGTAACATTTTTTTTTTTTTCATTTTTATGTTGATTGGTCTTAGATCTTCAATTGGATGCACAGGAGGTTTCATCATAGTGCCTTTAAAGGTTTAGTGCTCCTAATGAAAAATCATAGTTTCCATGCTATGTTGCTTATTTTAATTAGTGGGGCTTGTTTTCTTGTTTACATTTCAATTTGTTTGCTTATTTTGTAATTGCAAATTTAATGGATGAATAATTTTGTTTCGGACAGATGGTCTAGCAAGAACCGTGAAAAAAGCAGAATCTATTACAAATGAAGCTGACAAACAATCATTGCTGAAACAAGTAGCCTTAGTGGATGTGCTTGAAGGGTGGAAAGATGGTATTTTAACAATTGGGACTTTAGGCCTTGACCCTTTAAAGCCCTTTAATCAACGCAACGAATATTTTGTTTTGGAAAACGAAGAAGAAGATATAGAAGATGATATTAATTACAATGTTGAAGAAGAAGAAGAAGAACCATACTCGGTCTACAGCGTAGATGATGACGATGGCAATGAAGACGGCAGTTTTCATGAACGGGAAGAAGAAAATCCCTTAATATTCACAAGATTTGATCACAACTTTGAGGACATTGGATCAACTGTTGCCGCAAATTCTGACAAGTCTGATGCGATACTGACCGTTGATCCAACGGGGATAAACTCAGGAGTTTATTACCAGAACCAAATTCAAATTAAAAAGAAAGGAGAAAGAATAACACTGGCAGAATTATTCTTAGCGGATACTGAAATGAAAAAGAAACCAGATGATTCTGTTGATGAAATTAAACCCAAATCACCTGAAAAAACATCTGTTCGTCCCAAGAACGGTCTATCCTTTGCTAAGAAGTTCATCCCCCATGTTGGCGACGATTCACGCCCCATCAAGAAAATTCACCAGGTGAGTTACATATATAAATATTTATAAATATATAGAATTTCTCTTATA
>CANXYI011497730.1:0-10040 GCA_948208565.1 Hura crepitans
AAAAATTTTGGGATTAATACAAAATGATACTCAAAAATTCTAATTAGCCAGTTGGCACTGGAATTGGAATTTTTAGTGATCAAAAAGTATTTTTACTAAAATCGGGTAACCTTGAAAATTGTGTTTTTAATCAATTTTTCACATTTTTCGAGCATGAATTTTTAGAGGATTGTGAGGCTTGAATTATGGATAATTATGGGTCTCTCAGATGTTAGAAATGAGGTAAAAAAAACTTTAAAAAGGGCAATAAAAGGGTCAAACTACTGGTTAATGGAGGAATAGTGCTCATTCCTCCCCTACCGGCAACCGATGCCATTAAGAGCGAAGAAAGAGCCATTTTTGCTCCTCCCACCTTTAAATCTCCTCAATTTCTCCCATTTGAGCCTCAACGATCCCAAGAAGTCATTTTTACCTCGTTTTATGCAAAAAAATCAAGTGATTGGTCCAATTTTTAGCCTTAATAAATAGTAACTCAAATTTTTTTTAGTAAGTTTTTTAAAATCTGACAATTTTTTCTAGGTTCCTCGAGTGCCTAAGAGTCGATATATGTAGTCGGTTCTTATTTTTATTTTCCATATGAGTTATTATGAATTTTTACATATCGAGTCTATCATAGGCAATTAAGGAAGTTGATAAAACCTTAGATAAGGGCAAGAGCAACATATGAGCGATCCTTAGGAGTGTATTTTAACTCTCTTGGTATATGTAATCAATATTAGTTATGCCATATAATTTCCATATTATGACATAAATGGTATCTATGAATTAAATGCATAATTAATGCTTAAATGAGAATTAATGGCAATAAATGATGTAAATGATGCATGATGAAGTGAATTATGTTAGATAAATGACATAAATAAGTGTTAATGTTATGAGAAAAATGGATATGCATGTATGTGTATGTAAATGTGCCTTATGCATGGGAATTGAGATGTATATGCATAAATGCTATTATATGCCCATGTGTGTATGATGTATGATATTGAAATGTATGAGAAGGAGGTTTGGAGCTTAGGATGGCATTACGGCCAAAATGGCCATGTTAGGTTCTGTGCATGTATGTTGGCTTACATATATATGTGTATGCATGTTTGTATTCTATATGAGTGATATATATGAAGTGTGATCATATTTTATTGTAATTGGAAATATGGACATGATGAATGATGGATGAAAAGACGAGTGGCAATATAGAGATTTTGGAAGGCATTATGGCTAAAATGGCTATGTGTCATGATAGATGTATTATAACACCCGTATGTCCAAGTTCTATGAATAGTACCTTCTGGGCCCGGACAATATTCCCTACAGTACAGGGCATCTTCATGAGGCCAGAAAGGGGCGTATTAGTCATAAAACTTTGACGGACCTAAAAATGGGTAAAATGAATGAATTTAAAAATTTAGCAAAACTAATAAATAATTTCGAGTTAAGAACCAGTGAATGGGGAAATAAAATAAGTTTGTGTCAGGACAGCCTTAGGATGTACTTGGACGGACTCAAAAATACCATACACTGAACCTCAAAAAATCCAGTAAACATGATGGAGAAGGAATTTTAATTTTTTTGAGGTTGTTTGGTATCTTTTTGAATATTTTTATTCTAGAGGGTGAATAGTGCAAAAAAGTCAATAGTGGAATTTTGACCTAAAAATTTACATGGGCTTTAGTGGCACTAATCGAGGATTTTTAAAATTGAAATGAGTATTTTTGGAGGTCTAAAGAATTTTTTATGAATTTCTGAAGTTTAAAAGAAATTGGGAGAAAATGGGATGTTAGATCATCACATGTCGCGATTAGGGCCACCCACCTACCCTTATATAAGGGCCCACACATGTGAAAGGGTCACTTGTGTGAATCCATCATCTTCCTCCTTATTTCTTTAAGAAACCCGATGCCATTTTTCTCTCTCCTCTATTCTTTTTTCTTTATTTTCTCTCTCTTCTCACCACCAATTTTCACACCCCACCTAGGGTTCTTGACCTCCACACTCTCTTGAGGCTAATTCCTCTGATAGAAAGTGAAATCAGAGGCTAAAAAGAGAGAAATTTAACTTTGGTGAATAGTGTCAAAACCTTGTGAAAGTGATTTTATTTCAACTTTTATTTTTGTTTTAGGTAGTTTAGATGATTCTAAAAATAGCCATGGTTTTAGATTTTCATTTGGAGTTGTGTAGAATTTTTGAGAAATTTTCTAAGCTATGATTGTGTATGTTTAGGGCCAAAGGAAGCCATTGAAGGGGAGTAAGGTTTCAAGCCTTAAAGTAGTGGAGAAAAGGGTGTTTTCACACCTTAGGTATGTGGAATAGAGTTAAATTGAGTATGTCAATTGGCTTGCCAAGAAATTATGCATGCCTTATGTATGGAATTGCTAGGTTTTGAGGTTAGGCATAGTTTTGATCTAAACTAATGATATAACTATGTTGACAATGTCAAAATAATATGATATGCATGATAATTAGGTGAAGAAATTAGATGTATGTGTGTGGGCATAGTATGAGCGAATGGGGTGTGCGTATGGCATGACATGGGTAAAGATGTATATGGCATGTGGGTCTAGCATTTAGAATGTAAATGTGGTGTATTAAACATGCTTGGAGAATAGGTAACAACATTAACATGGATAGTATGGAAAATAGGCAAATAATGGCTTACTTGAACATGTAATATGTACCTAATTAATGACTAACAAAAGGATTTTATATGTGTGCCAATGGTAGCATTGTTATGACATATAGTTCATGTGATATTATGTGAAAGATTGATGGAAGAACCATAGAGATTGGATTTGTATATTGGATATTATGAAAGACACAAAATTTATAATTGACCAAATAAATAGTAATGTGCCCGTAAAATGACCAAATGAATAGTGAATTTGTGACAAATGGCTAAAAATGTCATGTTGTGTGAAATGTTGCATGTAATGCAATTCATTGACATGAGACATACTAAAAATAATTGTAGATGTCATAATTAAACAATGAATAGAAATTTGGCCTATTAGTTAGACACCCACTAAATGGGTTAACCGATCAACTAGGGAATTAGTAGCTGCTAGGCAGTTTGGTCCTCCTGGGGCCACTGTTGTTTGTTGGATTTGGCGGGTGCAGCCGTCGAGGTTCTGAGATGAACCTTGCACACTCAGGTATTGGGAGGTCCACCTGGACTGATCCTTACTACACATTTGATGTCTCTAGATATCGGAAGGTCCCATAGGGCTAATCCGTGCTATCTATCTGTGATGCTTTAAAGATATGATTCTAGGTATTGGGAGGTCCCATAGGCTAATCCTTGTTATCCCACTTGTAGATATTGGGAGGTCTATAAACTGATCCATGCTATCTGCCAGTCTAGTATTAGGAGATTTACAGACTGATCCCTTCTATCGAGCAAGGTAGGTGCAGCTACTAAGGTCTAAAATATAGGCCACTGCATAGCATAAATCCTGCTATCCGGTGTCTTAAAGTGTCGTCTATCTATTATGGGCCTAAATTGTACTGAACTTAATAATGAACTACATATATGGACTTGGACTTGATAAAAGAATCGAAAATGACTGAATAGGGTAACTAGCATCTGATTGGATATATTGCATGCCCCTATGGAACAACTTATAAATGCATGTGTATACATTACTCATATGTGTGCCTGCATATGTGACGTACTTTATTTTATCTATTCCACCACTGAGTTTATACTCAGCATATCGGCGTTCCAATGCATAGACCATAGATGTGATAGTTGATCAGTTTCAATAAGAGCCAGTGTAGTTATCTCAGAGTCCTATTGGTATAGTTTTGTTACTCTTTTGGTTTTATAGATATTCACTCATGTATAGTAGGTTTAAAATGTGTAGTACATGAAAATTATAAGACTGAGATAGTTAACCGAATTGTTGTATGACCCTAGTTTCAGTATCTATATAAATGTACATGTTTCTGTTTATCTGTTTGTGGATCTGAGACCCTATGTAATGTTATGTGGGCTATTAATGATATTTGGGGGATCAGCAGGATCCAGGAGTTGGGTTGTGAATGGAAACTATTTTAGAAGTGTTTGCCATGTAGGACAATTTTGGTTTTTCACCTGGGTAGCCATTATGCTGCCCAATTTTCTGTAAATGGTTAACAATCATAATCTTGTATTTTAACGGACTAAAATAAGCAATAATGAAAAGTTGTATAGAGATAAACAAAGATTGGTCAAGTTAGGTGCCAGTTGGGCAAAGTCACATAAGTGTTAAATGAAGGGTCCCTAAGGAAATCCAAGGATGGGTGACCTCACGGAAGTAGCACTCTTTGTCTATTTCCTTTGGGATTAGATAGGGGGTGTTACATTTAGTGGTATCAGAGCAAGTTCTAGCATTCCTAAGCATACTATACATAAGTGCATGAGTCTAAGGTTTGTTTTAGGTCAAGCTACACTGCATGAAGCTGATAAGTGTTTTTATATAGTTGTAGAGATGATGAGTGAGCAGACCCTGCCTGATCAAGGGGAAAAGGTGGCCAGTCATGCTCCCACCACCATACATGGTCCAGAGGTGAGCATAGCCACTCTAGAGCCTAGTGATGCTACCTACTAGCTGCCACCTCAGCCATAGCCTCAAGCTCAGGCTTTTCTAGCCTTGGTGTAGCAAATAGTAGACTTGCTAAGACACACTGCAGCACTTCCACCACCACCACTAGCTTCAGTTCCTATTGCACCTCCTCCACCTCTACTAGCTCCCCTAGCATTGCAGAAGACTTACCTAAAGAGGGTGAAAAAGATGGGAGCTGTGGACTTTCTAGGTGCAAGGAAGGATTACACAGTGAGAGTAGATTAGTTAGAGTGGACCACGAGGATCTTAAAGTAGTTGGAGTGTACAAAGGAGGAGTGTCTGAAGTACTTAACCTCCTTGCTATAAGAAGAAGTCTTTCACTAGTGGGATACCTTTAAGAAGAGGAAGGCAGCGATTGACATTACATGGGAGTTCTTCTTAAAGGAATTTCAAAAGAGGTATATTCTTGAGTCCTACAAAGACAAGAAAAGGCAAGAGTTCTTCGATCTAAAACAGGAATATATATCAGTATTAGAGTATGAAAAGGACTTCACTCGCTTGAGCAAGTATGCAGCGGAGTTCATTTTAACTGAGGAGGAAAAGTGCAAGAGGTTTGAGAAAGGCTTCAATGTTGAGCTGAGGATATAGATTTCTACTCCAAAGATCTTAGATTTCTTTGATCTAATAGCTACTGCATATGATATAGAGGAGATGGTTCAGGAGAAGAGGGAACTGTTCTAGAGGAAAATACCCTTATTGTGGGTTAGACTAGCTCAGCCCTAGGAGGGGGTAAGAGACAGAAGGCCTTCTAGCCTAGTCAACAGTCCTAGAGATAGATAGGCCAGCAGTTCCAGAGGTAGGCTCTATCATAGAGGTTTGGTTAGGCTTTTCCTCTTAGGCCTTCACCACCTCCACCTCAGCAGGCCTCGAGTGCTCTAGAATCCACAGGTAGAAGTGCACCTCCGACATGTGGGAGTTGCTAAAAGAGACACTGAGGCCAGTGCAGGTAGTTCAGATGAGGAGAGTGCTTTATATGTAGAGCTAAAGATAATTCCTATAGAGATTACCCTCAGTGGCAGATAGAATCTACACAGACCCAAGCATCAGCTGCAGCAGCTCCTAGTAAACCATTGAGATAGCATAGGCAGGACTAGCTAAGTACCAGTCAGAGGACTAGGTTAGATGCTAGAGCTCTGGCATGACAGTATGCTATCCGTGCCCAAGAGGAATCCAAGGCTCCAGACATCATTGTAGGTACCTTTCTTTTATTTGATGCTCCAGTGTTAGCCTTGATAAAACCTAGATCCCCACATTCTTACATTTGCACCACACAAGCACAAGATAGGGGACTTAAGCCTAAACCTATAAATTTAGATATTCAAGTGAGTAACCCGATTGGCTAGAGTGTGATAATGAACATAATTTATAGACACTATCCTTTGATGATTCATGGTTAGACTTTTCTAGTAGATTTGATAGAGCTTCCCTTTTATGAGTTTGATGTCATACTTGGTATAGACCGGCTATTAGAGCATAAAGTAGTGATTGACTATGAAAAGAAAAGGTTAAGTCTATAAAACCCAGTTGGGTAAGAGGTGACTATTGTGGGTAAAATAGACTCCCTATCTAACATCATTTTAGTTATTACAGCCAGAAGACTCATTCAAAAAAGATGTGAAGCATTCTTAGCTTCTATAGTGGATACAAGTGCTATAACCCCTAACCTGGACCAGATACTAGTTGTGTCTAATTTTCCTTATGCATTTCCAAATGAGCTACTAGGGTTGCCTCCACATCCAGAGTTACACTTTGAGATTGAGATATATCTTGGGTTGAATTCAGTTTCCATTACACCGTACCAGATGGCACCAACAGAGTTAAAGGTGCAGTTATAGGAGCTGTTAAATAAAGGCTTCATTAGGCCTAGTGTTTCACCCTGAGGAGCACCTGTGTTGTTTGCGAAGAAGAAAGACGGGTCGCTCTGATTGTGTATCAATTATAGGCAATTGAATAAAGTTACAGTCAAAAATAAATATCCGTTGCCTAGAATCGATGATCTCTTTGACTAGTTATGAGGTGCCAGTATCTTTTCCAAGATAGATCTGAGATCAGGATATCATCAGTTGTAGATTAAGGAAAGTGATATTCCTAAGACTACCTTTAGAACTCGATATGGGCATTATGACTTCCTAGGGATGCCATTTGGGCTCACTAATGCTTGGCAGCCTTTTATAGATTTGATGAATCGAATCTTTAAGCCCTATAAATTAGTTTGTTGTTATGTTCATCAATGACATTTGGGTGTACTCCAGAACCCGAGAGGAATATGAAAAACATCTTAGGATAATGTTGCAGACTCTAAGGGAGAATCAGTTGTATGCTAAGTTTAGTAAATGTGAGTTTTAGTTGGAAGAAGTGGCCTTCTTAGGTTATATTGCCTCAACTGAAGGTATCAGAGTAGACCTAAGCAAGGTTAAAGCTGTGTTGGAGTGGAATGCTCCTAAGAATGTGACTGAAATTTAGAGTTTCCTAGGATTGGCTGGATATTATAGGAGGTTTGTGAAAGGCTTTTCATTAATTGCAGCTTCACTAACACAATTGATAAGAAAAGATGTGAAGTTCAAGTGGGATGATAAGTTTCAAGCTAGTTTTGATAGATTGAAACAAATGCTGACAGAGACTCCCATTCTTACTCAGCTAGAACAAGGGAAGGAATTTGTGATATATAGTTATGCCTCACACAATAGACTTGGTTGTGTATTGATGCAAAAAGGCAAGGTGATTGCATATGCCTCTAGGCAATTAAAGCCTCACAAGAAGAACTACCCCACACATGATTTGGAATTAGCTACAATTGTGTTTGTATTGAAGGTGTAGAGACATTACCTGTATAGAGAGAAGTGTTGCATCTACACTGACCATAAAAGCATAAAGGATCTACCCACACAGAGGGAGCTGAACTTGAGATTGCAGCAATAGATGGAGTTAATCAAGGACTATGATTGCTTGATTTACTGCCATTTAAAAAAAGCGAACGTGGTTATGGATGCCTTTATCAAGAAGTTTATTGCTACACTGAAGCTTATGTATGCACTAGTAGAGTACACATCAGATGATACAATTTTGGCTGAACTATAGATTAAAGCTAACTTTAGGCAATAGATAAAGGAAGCTCAATTGTGAGATGAACAAATGTTGGAAACTATGAGTAAAGTTAAAAAGGGGAAGGTGACATGATTTGAATTAAATGATGACATAACCCTACACTATCAAAACAGGCTGTGTGTACCTAATATGGATGGATTGAGAGTGCAGATCTTAAAGGAAGCTCACAAAGGTCCATATTCCATGCAACTAAGAAGCACAAAGATGTATCTTAGGTTGAAACTCCACTATCGATGGTCAGGAATGAAGTGAGAGGTAGCAGAATATAAGGCTCGATGTTTGACATGCTAGCAAGTAAAAGCAAAGCACCAGGTTCCTTCTAGATTGTTGCTTCTGATAGCAATTCTAGAATGGAAATGAGAGAAGAAAATCATGGATTTTATAATAGGATTGCCACTAACCAAAAGTAAGTGTGATATGATATGGGTGATAGTAAATAGATTGACCAAGATAGCTCATTTCATTCCAGTGCAAATGGATTATTCTTTGGAAAAGCCAGCTAGACTGTATATTGATGAGATTGTGCAGTTACACGGAGTACCAGTAGCCATAATCTCATATCAAAACCTGAGATTTACTTTCAGGTTTTGAATGGGTGATACAGGTGTTGAAAGATATGTTGCGTAGCTGTGCGATAGAATTTAGAGGCAACTAGGATCAATACTTATCATTAGCTGAGTTTGCATACAATAACAGCCACTAGGCTAGCTTAAGAATGGCACCTTATAAAGCTTTTCATGGTAGAAGGTGCAGGACTCCTTTTTGTTGGAGTGAAGTGGGAGAAAATAAGATTGTTGGATCTGACCTAATCAAAGATGCTGAAGAGAAAGTTAAGGTCATAAAAGAGAGATTGAAAGTCACCTCAAATCGATAGAAGTCATTTATAGATTTGAAAAAGTGAGATACTGAGTATAAAGTCGGTGATCAATTGTTCTTAAAAGTGTCTCCATGGAAGAAAATGCTCAGATTTGGTAAGAAAGGGAAACTCAGCCCTAGATTTATTAGGCCTTACGAGATCACAGAAAAAGTGAGACCCTTGGCATATAGATTAGCATTGCCACCTAAGCTGCAGCAAATACATGACATCTTTCATGTATCGATGTTAAGGAGATACAGATCAGATCCATCGCACGTGATAGCTACATAGGAGATGCAAGTACAGCCAAATTTGACATATGAGGAGGAAATGTTATAGATTTTAGCAAAGGAAGTGAAGCAGCTAAGGAACAAATCTATTCCCCTAGTGAAGGTGTTATGGCAACACCACAACATGATGGAATCTACATGGGAAAGTGAGGAATAGATGAGGATATAGTATCCATATCTCTTCAGCACAGGTAATTTCGAGCACAAAATTTCTTAAGAGGGGAAGAATTGTAATGCCCATATGTCCAAGTTCTATAAACAGTACCTTCTAAGCCCGAACGATGTTCCCTGCAATGCAGGGCATCTACATGAGGCCAAAAAGGGGCATATTGGTCATAAAACTTTGATAGGCCTGAAAATCAATAAAATGAATGAATTTAAAAATTTAGCAAAACTAATAAATCATTTTGGGTTAAGAACTAATGAATGGGGAGGTAAAATGAGTTTGTGCTAGGACAACCCCAGGATGTACTCGGACGGACCCAAAAATACCATACCTTTAACCTCAAAAATTCTAGTGATCATGATGGAGAAGGAATTTTTATTTTCTGAGTTCATTTATCATTTTTTTAATATTTTATTCTAGCGGGTGAATAGTGCCAAAAAGTTAACAATGGAATTTTGACCTGACATTTTATATAGGCTTTTATGGTACTAATTGAGGATTTTTAAAACTAAAATGAGTATTTTTATAGGTACAAAGAATTTTCTATTAATTTATGAAGTTCAAAAAGAAATTAAGAGAAAACGGGTCGTTAGATCACCATGTGTTGCGATCGGGACCACCCACCTACCCCTATATAAGGGCCCACACATGTGAAAGGGTCACATGTGTGAACCCATCATCTTTCCCCTTATTTCTTCAAGGAACTTGATGCCATTTTTCTCTCTCCTCTATTCATTTTTCCTTCATTTTCTCTCTCCTCTCATAACTAATTTTCACACCTTATATAGGTTTCTTAACCTCTATAGTCTCTTGAAGCTAATTCTTCTAACATAAAGTGAAATCAGAGGCTAAAAAGAGAGAATTTTACCTTGGTGAATAGTGTCAAAACCTTGTGTAAGCAATTTGATTTGAATTCTTATTTTTATTTTAGGTAGTCTAGAGGATTCTAAGAATAGCCGTGGTTTTAGATTTTCACTTGGAGTTGTGTAGAATTTTTGAGAATTTTTCTAAGCTAAGATTGT
>CANXYI011497809.1:0-12336 GCA_948208565.1 Hura crepitans
ATCTATGGCCTGAGACCTGAGTTTTATGTGTGATAGTTGTTGATGTTAGGCTGAGAATGGGGGACCGGATGGGTCCAGGAGATGTGATAAGTATTATTAAAGTGTTTGCAAGTGAATAGTAATTTTGGGATAATGGCCCACGCATCCGTCGTGCTGCCGAATTTTTAGATGGTACTAGATTATGTCAGATTCTCTTTATAATGGTTGAACCATATCGATACTAACCTAAATGGACTTTAGGAACTGATCAGAATGATTTTGGATTCAGATAGAATTCTCTAGTATGGCTTAGGTAAAATTTAAATGAATGATCATAGGGGAAATTTTAGGATGAGTGACCTGGCAGAAAGTGCACAGCTTATTAGGTTTCTTCTGGAATCTAGTATAGAGTGTCATATTTTAATCACATATCATGATATCTCCACCTAGAAATCACCTATTGTTTGTTTTTCTCCATCATACACAGCAAAACAAATTAAAATTTTGAGAGAAACCAGCAATGCTAATGGACTCGAATAATTTAAAATCCATCCTGAACATTAAATCTACTAGCGTTTTGTGATTTACAGTAAATGACGATAGTAGATTCCTTTCGTGAGCTTTTCTCACTGGGTTATTACAAACCACAGTGATCCTCTTCTAGGAACACCTCCAAGATAATCCACACAAGAAGTTTTTAGAAGAGAGCAACTCTTATTTCTAGGTGCTATTAGGAATTACAAGTGGATGAAGGAAGAAAAAGAAAATCATATGCTTTCAATTGTTCTATGCAATAATTCTATAGCAAAATGTATCTCTATAGCAAGCATTCACATGTTAACTTCAAGTATCTCTATACCTATAACTTATGAAAACTATTGTTTGATCCAATTAAGAAGTATAACATGTGCTAATCTGTTCATATTAACAATGTCCCATTTTGTTAATACTATGATCAGTGATATTTAGGCATATCACATTTGCATGCAATAAGAATCTCACATCATGAACACTTCATGATTTCCTCTACACTATGATTTTATTCCAAGGACTTTATAACATGGTTTAAGACATTGCAAATAATTATAAGTAATATATAAAAGTATCATGGTGTAAAAGAGAAATGCCTTATAATATAAATTCACAAGGTTTGAATACATGAATATAACCTTATTACAATAGCTCTAGGGCATACTTGTAACACTTATGAGCATATCTTTACCATTCCTTACATCACATACTCAAATCATTCACATTCAAACAACATTTAAGAGCAATTTGTCTAAGCCATAAAATGCTTTCAACTTTACCATGTATCATATTTTCATCATAATTTTTTCTACCACATACTTAAACATAGTTCATTACTTTATAAACCAAAATCGTACATATCCACCACCTAGAGGCATTTAGCCTCACTTAGTAAAGACCTTAAACATACCAAAATCTCATCACGACACAATCATACACATCATTCATATGGAACATACTATCAATTGACATAATTACACTAAATTCATTAATTAGCATTTATTACATAACAACATACACACACTTAATGTAATAACATACTAATGAAATACATAAATTAACTTGAATACACTAACCTATAGGTCAAAATACACCACCAAGCCTCAATCAAACCTTATCTTTCCCTTTGACTCTATTTGGCTCCTTATTTTTTTACGTATATATTACAACTAACATTTTGAAAAATCACCATAAATCTAATACACCCGCAAATTCAATTCTAACCATATATATGTGCTCTTGGGCCCCCAAGGATCATAGAAAAAATCATAAAACCTAAAAATTCTAACCCAATAAAAAAATGGTTACTATTCACCCATATGCAAAATCTTACATTTCTTCCAAGTTTTTCATGGTTTTTCACTTCAATGGAGCTTTAGAGGTTATGGAGATAAGATTTTATAGCTTGAATGAGGAAGAATGGTGGTAGATTGAAGGAAGAAGAAAAAGGAAAAGCTTGTTGAGGGCACTTTAATGGCATCAGCAGATAAGGGAAGAAAAAGGGAAATGTTGCCTATTGCACTATTCATATTTTGACCAATATTTTACCCCTTATATTAGTGTTTCAATGGATGGTTAGATTAGATAGACCAAGATCCAATGGCACTTATTTTCACATCTTAAAAATCTCACTTTTAAATCCATTCTTGCTTAATTAAACACCATTAAACACAACCTTATATCCTAATAAATCTTTAAAATATATTCCTTGAACCTCATAAAAACCCGCATTCAAAAAGCTTATAACTTTATAAAAAGGTAACTTAATATCTTTTCCCGATTTACTAAAAATATTTCATGATATTTAAAAATTCCAATTTTTAGGCTAATGGACTATTTAGAATATTTAAATATTAGGTTGTATCGATCCCAAAATTTTTTGAGCAATAATTGAATTATTTTATGGTTCAGCTTAGCCTATGGCATTATTCACAAGTACCATAAAATCTTTTCTTTTATTTTTAGCCATCTTAATGACTTTAGATTACTCCATATTTTACCCAAAATTATTTTATGATTAACACTTCTCTCTGGTCCAATTAGTGTGAATCGAGTTTTAGGAAACACTATTCATCTCGGGAAGTACTATTTATAAGTCGACATTTTTGGGACATTACATCATCTCTCATTCAGATCTAGCCATATCACATTACCATTTCATTATCTTCTTAAAACCTTTCCTATGATTATATAAGTTAAATTCATGAACATACATATGAGTTTATTTTACCAAATTGATTACAGGTTATATCTTAACAAAAATTATGTTGCCATCTGGGTGAAAAACCAAAAATTTTAACCTACATAAAGAATGCTTCTATATCAATTCTTATTCTCATCACATCATAATTAATCCTTCTAATACTCTAAAATATTCCCATCAATAGCATCACACACATATACCTTAACAGCATATTAATAATTTCATGCATTTATATGTCATACAACCCATGTATGTTTCTATCATATGACTTATTTATAACATTTACTAACCATGATAGAATATATTTACATCACTTATCCCAAACTCACTTTTATGCCACTAAATAAAACTATACACATAGAGTACCAAAACTATACCTAATTTGTAGTCTAGTTGCTATACTGCTATTTGAGGTTGAGCTACAATCTATTATATTTTACCTACGCATCGAAAAAATCAACACGCTAAGCACATGCTTAGTGGTGAATTTAATGGAATATGTATTGTATCGCATGCATATGCATTATACAAACATGTAAGGCATCACAATCATACATAATTATCATACCATCATTTACTTATTACGATTCATTTAATTATATTACTCATAAGATAGTGTATTCAAATTATCATGTAACAAGTTGTAATTAATTTGCCTTAATTTATTCTTTCACTATTTTATTACCATTTAAATTATAAAATCCTTTTTAAAATATTATGTTTTAATCATCCATTTCATCTCAGGGCCCATACTTGAAAGATAACACTTTAAACACTAGATAACGAGAACTAAACTTATACAATTGCCCACATTATAGACTTTGGTGATTGCACCCACCATAAACTCATTTAATAGTAGGGATAGTGCTTAGGAACTTCCTAATATTATAATGGTAGGGACAGTCCTCATGGACCTCCCAACATTAGTATAGCAGGGATAACCCTTATGGACCTCCCAATCTCTAAAGTATTAGATAGTAGGGATAGCCCTCATGAGCTTTCCAATGTCAAGATAGCAGGGATCAACCCTCATAAACCTCTCAAAATCTAAAGGTGTGCAGGGTAAATATCTAGAACCTTAGTGGCTGCACCTATTATACAATAGACAATAATCCTCATGAACCTATGCCATTAGTAGTTGCTAACTTCCTAGTTAGGTGGGCTCATAAGAAATAAAGGGATATTGTATATTAGGTCTTTAACTTCACTCAGGTAGCAGGTACTTTTAGTCTATCATGATTTTTCTATTAGAAGTCATTCCAAAATCAAAGGAACACTAACAAGGTTAAAAGTTTATATTTAATGGCTAGGAATGCACAAGCAAGTGATTCAATGGGTTTCTCACTATGATACATGGCAAAAGTGTAAGAATGAATCTGTAGCACAACCTAGCTTGCTTTAACAACTACCATTTCTAGTTAAATTTAGCAAGACATTACTGTAGAGAAAATAATGTATTTTTACTGAGGACAAGAGCAGTTTAGTGTTTAGGAGTCACTATCTGGCCTCTACAATAAGACCTCTAATCTTTTACACCAAAAAGGTTCAAAATTGGCCCCGTCTGTATGATGCTAAGTCTATACAGAGTCCGTGTAGCTTTAGCAAGCATTCGTGTGGACTTCTGCTTATAAGGTGTATTATGTTCATCCAGACCTACACTCTAGTAAGAAAGGTCACTTGCATACAACTCAAAGGAAAAAGTTAACGATACCAAATAAAGATTCATAAGGACTCATAAAAGAGGATAAGAAACATAAACACATGTAAAAACTAGAATTCAAAGTAAATGTCTGCGTGGACTACATTCCTCGTAAGAGGGAGTTCGTGTGGACTACATAATAGAATAAACATGCTTAACATAAATATATCCATGTAGACTACATTTCTCATTAGAGGGAATCAATACGGACCTCAAGATGAAATAAATAAAAATAAAATAGGGTTATCCATACAGACTATGTTCCTCATGAAAGGGAGTTTGTGCAGACTTGATGACGGCCTAAATTAAAAATAAAACAAGATCATCTGTACGGATTATGTTCCTTGTGAGAGGAAGTCTATACAGATAGCATAATAGCTTCAGTATGTCAATAATAAGCATGTTACAAAATGGAATAATTATAATAACATCATAACATTATGTCAACATGGTAAACAGAATACATTAGAACATGATACATAAGATAGGTAAGACATTGTTATCAAACATAAGTCCGTGCGAATGACAAATCATGTATATATTAATAACATAAGTCTGTGTAGACATAATCATGCTTATAGATAGGTTTGTGCAATTAGGATAAAAATTACATAATAGTTATAACATAAAAATAGTCAATTTTACAATGTCAAACAACTTAAAATGATGACCTACTCCTATGACCAAAGTGGGAATTACATATAATCACCTCACTTGTGATCAATCCTTGTAGATCCTAGGTCCATGAAAATAGTATGAATGTATAATAAGAGGCCTCAAATCTTACCCTTGTAAGTGGACTTCAAGCAACATTGCAAAAGGTAGGGTTTTGGAAGAATGGAATTTAAGTGTGGGCTAATAGGGCTAGTAGAGTGATTCCTAGTTAAAGTCCTTTCCTGGACTTACAAACAGTGGGTTTAGGCTCTCAAAATTGCATCCCTCTAAGATTCGCCCCTCTTTTCCTCTACTAGGAAGGGTATTTATAGGCTTAGGATGATGGGTCTCCCATCCAGAAGTGATAGAATCATTCTAAGATTGAGAGACAGAGTCTGGATAGGAATCCCCCACTTCTAGAAGCTTTCATATCAAAAAGTCTGTACGAACTTAGTCATGGGTTATCTCGCTAGTTTATAGGCTTTAAACCATGTTAGATTTAGTTCGTGTGGATTTTAGGCTATGGGCTCAACTGGTCTATGTTGGCTATGTAATATACGTTAGTCAAAGTTTCATGAACAATACCTCTATGGCATGAATAGTGTTCCTTGTGAGTCGAAGCACCTTAATAAGGCCAGAAATAGGCGTATTGGTTATAAAACTTTAACAAGCCAAAAAATGGACAAAATGAAATAATTTAAAAATTTAGCAGAATCAATAAATCATTTCGAGTTAAGAACTAGTGAATAGTGACATAAAATGAGGTTATGCCGGGATAGCCCTAGGATGTGCCCGGACTAACTCAAAAATACCATACCTTGAACCTTAAAAATCCAATCTACATGGTGGTAAAGGAATTGTAATTTTTTGAGACCATCTAATATTTATTTGGAATATTTTATTTTAGTGGGTGAATAGTAATTATAGCTGCAAAAGGAATTTTGACTTGAAATTTTGTGAGTCTCTTAATGGCACTAATTAAGGATTTTTAAAATTGAAATGGCTATTTTTAGAGGTCTAGAGAAATTACTATGAATTTCTAAAATTTAAATAAAAATCAAGAGAATATAGACTATTAGATCACCATGTGGCGTAATCTGTGCCGTTCACCCCACTACTATAAAAGGTGATGCACATGTGGGAGTGCCATATGTGCCAAAATCATCTTCCATTCCTCCTAAATTCCCTTTGGCCAATGCCATTTCCACCTTCTCTCTCCTTCTTTTTTCTTTATTTCTCTCTCCTCCCACCACCAAATCATACAATCCATACATGTTTCTTGACCTCTACAATCTCTTAAAGCTTATCCAATTGACAAAAATAAAAAAAGAAGGCTAGAAAGTGAGATTTTGATACTTGGTGAATAGTGCTAATTTTAGGTGTAAGTGATTTTATTTCAATTTTTATTTTTGTTTTAGGTAGCTTAGGTTAGTCCAAGAAATCTTATGATTTTAGATTTCAATTTGGAGTTGTATAGAATTTTTGAGAATTTTTCTAAGGAAAAATCCTTTATGTTTAGGTCAAAGAGAAGTTTTTGAAGGAGAACACCATCGAAGGCCTTTAAGTGGTGGAGAAATGGGTGTTTTCATACCCTAGGTATGTCGACTTGACTCAATTGATGCATGCCATATAGTTTTGCATGATTTTGTAGGTATACATGTGCATAGAATTGGTATAACTTAGGGTTAGGCATGGAATTGATGTAAATGGATGGTGTGATTATGCTAATGGCATGAAAATAACATTGTATGCATGATTGAGGTGAGAGAAACTAAGTGTAGGTGTGTGTGCTATATATGGCCGAATGGTGTGTATGTATAGGATGGCATGTGTATTTATGTGTATGGCATACACATGAAAATGGAATGCAAAACTCATGCTAGGAATGTGAATACAAATAATAAGATGTGTGGATTGGTAGCTTAAGAAATAGTGACCTAAAATGATGTGTAATGGTGACAATAGATAATGATATGTGAAATGGTGATCATATGTGTACTAATGTTGGCATTATGATGATAAATAGAGCAATGATGATTGTGCGATATAATGGTTGAAGGAATAATGAAGTTATGTTTGGTATGATTAGAGATATGGAAAGTATGATTTTAGAAAATGAACAAATGAATAGTGATTTTACAACAAATGACCTAAAATGGGAAAATGTGTACAATTATGTGTAAAATGAATATAGGTGTTGTTAATGACATGATATAAGGTGAAAAATGAATAATAACTATACAAGTGAATAATTAATAGTGACATGGCCATTAGTTAGACACCCACTGGATGGGTTGACCGATCAATTAAGGAGTTAGCAGCTACTAAGCAGGTTGGTCCTTTTGGGGCCACTATTATTTGAGGTGATGGTGGGTGCAGCCACCAAGGTTTTGAGAATGAACTATGTATATTTGGGTATTAGGAGGTCCATCCAAACTAATCCCTGCTACCTATTGGCTTTATGTGGATATTGGGAGGTCCCACGAGGCTGATCCTTGCTATGCAACTATGTTTTACTAGAGACATTGACTTGGGGTATTGGGAGGTCCCACAAGGTTGATCCTTGCTATCCCACTTATAAGTATTGGGAGGTCTACAAAGTAATCCCTACTATTTGCCAATCTGGTATTAGGAGGTTCTAGTGAATTGATCCCTACTATCGGACTAAGTAGGTGCAGCTGTTGAGGCCTAAAATGTGGGCCACTGCACAGCATAGATCCCGTTATCCGGTGTCTTAAAGTGTAGTCTATCTGTCATAGGCCTAAATAAGATTATACTCAATAAATATAACATTACTTGACTATTAATAATGGCAATTGAATCAATACATGGATTTAAGTACTTAAGTTCACCAGATGGAATATGAACTTGTTACTTGTAAGACAAAGCACTGTAAAATATAATACATAATTAGTACATAACCTGATAAACTACATTAAAATGTATATAGTGTTTGTTTATCCATACATGTGACCTCATATGTGTGTTTGCATTCATGACATGCATTTCTTATGTCAATTCCACCACTAAGTGTATACTCAACGTGTCGATGTTCTGATTCGCAAGTCATAAATGGGGTAGTTGTTCAGCTTCATCAGTGCAGTGTAGCTATTGCTGAGTCCTTTTTGGCATATATTTTTGTACTTTATTGGTTATGTTTTAGAAAATCACTCATGTATATTAGGGGTACAGACCTAGCTAGTGGATGTATATTATGGATGCTTATAAAATACCTGTATGCTTTTGTAAACTTAAACTTATGATGAAAAGATATGCCTATTTAGTTATTAGATAACTGTGGGTTTGAGACCCTATGATTGTTGTGTTACTATGTTGATGACTATATTAGAGGACCAGAAGGGTCCAAGAGTTAAGGATTGAGACTGTGATGTTATAAAAGTGCTTTTCGTGTAGGAAAAATTTTTGGTTTTTCACCTGGGTAGCCATTATGCTACCTAAATTTCTATAAAATGGATAATAGATGTAAAATGGTGTTTTATCTGACTATAATAGGTAGTAGTAGTAGGGTGTACAATAATAACCACTAGTCAGTTAAGATAGGACAAAAATGTTTAATATGTCATAAGTGTTAAATGAATTAACCATAGGGTAATTTAAGAATGGGTGACCTATGAAAAGTAGCACGCTCTATTTGTTTCCTTCGAAAAATGGACAGAGGGTGTTACAAGCTAAGGTGCGGACCTCATAATATCAAGTTCAGGCAAACTTATGCCATGTTAGTTAGTGCAAACTTAGTTTCCAAGTTGCTTGCCTTAATGCTTAAGCTTGTCTCTAGTTATCATCATAAGCCAAACTTTAAGCATCTAAAATTGCCCCCACTTTGGTGCATGTTCTGAAATGCTAAAGAAACAGTGCACATTAAAGCACTTGAGATATAGTAACATACCTAAAGTTTTGCTATTTTCACCTTTTCATGATCCAACTCAGTGTTATCATGTCTACATGATATAGGTTGTTATGTCGCACCTTTGCAATTAAACTTGTTGCATGTTTTCCATGTCTTGGTATTCATACCATTTGATAGCTTGGTGTTTACACCATTTGGTAGCTTTGTCATTCACAACATTAGGTGGCTTTGTGTTTACACCATTCAATGAACCATTTAGTGGCTTAGCATATGCACCATTCAACGGCTTGGCATTCACACCATTCAGTGGCTTAGAATTCACACCATTGGTGGCTTGGCATTCACACCATTTGGTAGATTTGTCATTCACACCATTTGGCAGCTTAGTTATTCACACCATTCAGTGACTTAGTCATTCGTATTATTCGGTGACTTCTCATTAGCACCATTCGATGGCTTGTGATTTTGTCGCTTGCAACATATATGGTTAATATACAAGGAAGATGCATGTTCTCACATAGGAAAATATGTTAGCAGTTGAAAGTAATACACATCTTTTCATGCAATACATGTTTTCATGTTGAGGAAAATGCATGTTTTTATATCGAACATGGATGATGCATGTTTTTCATACATAAAGAACTTATTAATGATTTAGAGAATGAAGTGTTGATTCATGTTTACATATAGATAAATGATGTATGTCCTTTATGCATAAAGGTATTAATGAGGGGTAATGGCTAATGCATGTTTTCATGTAAAGATAAAAGATGAAATAAATGATGCATGTTTTCATGCAAAGGAACATAAAAATCAATGGTGCATATTTTTATGCAAAGGAATATAAAGATCAATAATACATGTTTTCATGTAGGAGAAAACATAGGTATGAATGATGCATGTTTTTCATGCAAAGGAAAATTGTGATGCATGTTTTTTCATGAATTATACACTATAGACGTCTCACCTTTTGGCCTATGATCATAATCAGAGATAAGCTCAAGCAATAAGGAAACTAACCTAGAAACTAAGTCCACATGGACTAACATGGCATAGGTCCACCTAGACTTGATGCTATGAGGTCCGCACCTTAGCTAACCTAGACCAGTTAAGCCTAAAGCCTAAGATTTGCATAGACAAGCCAAAGCCTATGTCTGCACGAACTAAATGTAACCTAAACTGAAGCCCATAGACTGGTAGGAAAACTTATGACTAGGTATACACGAACTAAGCCATACAAGTCCGTATAACATAAGATCCCTATCTAGATAATAAATCCCAATCCTAAAAGAACTCTACCACCTCTAAATGGGATAACCTAATCCTAGAACCTATAAATACCCCTCCTAGGGTATAAAGAGGGGGAGAAGCTTAGAGGTTCTTTAAGAACAATGTTATGAGAATCCAAGATATCTATTCCATGACTTTAGGAGAGGACTCTAACTAGGAATCGCTCTACTAGTCCTATTAGCCCAAACTCAAAAGCAATTTCTTATAAACTCTTACACTTTGTGTTGTTGCTCAAAGTCCACTTGTAAGGGTAAAATCTGAGACCTCATGTTATGCATTCATTCTATTTTTATGGGCCTAGGATCTCTAAGGATTGATCACAAGTGAGGTGATCCTATGTAATCCCTACCTTGATTATAGAAGTAGGTCATCATTTTAAATTGTTTTATATTGTGTAATTGACTATTTTGATGTCATATCTACTCTATTATTTTGTCTTAATCGCTTAGACCTATCTATAAGCATGTTAATGTCTGCACAGACTAAGTTTCTTGATATGTGTATTATATGTCGTCTGCACGAACTTCTATTCAATGAATGTCTTAATTGTCTTATGCACCATATTTTCATATATTATGTTTACCACACTGATATACTTGTACAATATTACCATGCATAGTTATTTCATTCTCTTATGTGTATGTTATGCTTAAACTGTTGTAAAGTCTATATGGACTCCCTCTTATGAAGAAAGTAGTTCGTACGAATGATTTTGTTTTATTCTGAGTTATTCTATCTTAAAGTCTATATAGACTCCTTTTCATGAGAAATATAATCCGCATGGATGTACTTATGTTAAGCATGTTTACTCTATTATGTAATTGACACAAACTCCCTCTTACGAGGAAAGTAGTCTATGCGAACATTAACTTTGATTTCCAGTTTTCACATGTATTTGTATTTTTTGTCCTCTTTGTCAATCCTTATGAATCTTTATTTGGTATCATTAACTTTTTCCTTTGAGTTGTATGCAAGTGACCTTTCTCACTGGAGTAGAGGTTTAGACGGATGTAATAACCCGTAGAGGTAGTAGTCCATATGAACACTTACTAAGCTACACAGAGTCCACATGAACTTAACGTTGTATATGCAGGACCAATTAAGTGTTTTGTTTTATTTCCTTTAATTTTATACTTATTATATCTTTTTCAATTATATTAGGTTGTAGTAAGTAGCTAATAACTAGTTTTACATGTCAAATGCTTAAATTCACATCATATGGTTTTCTACCTAATTAATTGGTGTTTTCTTAAACAAAATGAGTTTAATTTTTCTCTAATAAAAGTCACATGAAAAATGTATTTTAATAAAAGCCAACCTCTTAGATATGGGAGTTGGGCAATTACTGTCAATTCCTATAGAATTACAAGTAATGTTAGGTCAGATAACAACTAATCACTGACCCAATTTTTAGATGTGCAATATACTTGTTATATACTTTAAATACTACAATTTACTTTTTATACATGAAAATGTAACATAATTGTTTTAAATATAATGGATGCTTGCTTGAGATAGGATTGATAAGTGTTACAATATATAAAAAAGGTATATTATTAGGGCATAAATAAGATCTAAATTTTGAACCTTTCTTGTACAGAAGATCAGAGGTCCTAGTGTAGAGGCCAGGTGGCAACTCTACTAACCACTCTCATCCCTGGTAAAATACATAATCTCTACAATTACGACTCTATTAAGGACTGAGAATCTCAATCTAAAAGTGTCTAAATAATATGCCATCTAATATTCTAATTTTTATCAATCTCATGCATTACACTCTATATATAAACTGTGTCCCTTTTACCATGGATGCTTATAGACACTTTGATTTTAGGTCTAAGACTTTTTCTTATGTATTCGAACTTTGACCTAACTCGAAAAGCTCGTGGTGTGACCCAAAATGTGAAAAAAATGGGAATCTATGGCAGAAGCGAAGGGCTTAGGCTGATAGGCCCAAGCTCGAAGCTTGACACTGATTCCAATGGGGGTGCTGGGGCAAAGCCCTTGTGGTATGGACCTATTCACTTTTTTTGGCCTATAATGATAACTAAAAACAAGCTCAAGCAATAAGGTAAGTAACCTGAAACCTAGGTCAGCACTAACCAACATGGC
>CANXYI011497890.1:0-11333 GCA_948208565.1 Hura crepitans
TGCTTACTTGAAAAGGGATTGACAAAAATTATAATATAAAAAAAAGGCATATTATTGAGGCATAAATAAGATCTAAATTCTGAACCTTTCTCGATAAAAGATCAGAGGTCCTGGTGTAGAGGCTAGATGGTGACTCTATTAATCACTTTTATCTTCGATAAAAATACATAATCTCTATAGTGTCGACCCTACTAGGGACTGAGAATCTCAATTTGAAAGTGCCCAAATAATATGTCCAAATATTCTAATTTTTATCAGTCTCATGCATTGCACTCTTTTATATTGTGTCCCTATTACCCTGGATAGTGTTGTGAACCACGACTCCATTTTTCATTCAAGAATGGGGAAATACTAGCATATCCATCACTCACAAGCCTCGTGCCTTCGTCTATATAAAAAGGTGAACTAATTGATCGTTATTATCCATGATTGGAAAGATTTGTTAGAAGGGACCTCTACTTATGGGAGCCTATTTTTTATCAAACCATAAGCCCATATAATCAAGCTTAGGAACTTCCCCTAGGTTAAATGACCCTAAGAAACTATGATTGCATTTTGATTGCTATGTGGGCTTATTATGTTTAACCTCATTCAGAGTGGGAGCAAGCCTATTGTGCCTTTTATCTGAAATGGGCCCAACCTAGTTTCACTTTGAATAAGATTTAAATATTATAGGCCATTGTATTCTCAAGTGTTTTAAATACGAGAGGTCATTGGGCCTAATGCAACCCATAAGCAAACCTATGAGTTCCCCGATTATACTTAGGTAAGCCCACCTAGGAAGAATAACTAAGACTAAGTGTGTGGGACTAATAAGGTTGGAAGGCTTATCCCTTGTGTTTGTCCTCATATATTTAACACATATCCTTTTTTGTAGACACATAATATACTTATTACATAACGTAAACTTTACATTATTCTTGTTTTTTATATACCATATGTATATCATGTTTCAATGCACATACATAACACTATACATACTACATAACTTAAACTTTGTATCTTTCTTTGTATCTCATAACCTTTTACATTTCCATCTAAACACTTATACACTTCACACTAGCATGTACGACACATTGAAGGTTGTCATCTTGTAATTTTTTACTCATATTCATACCATGTATCCACACATTTACACCATTCAAGCATAAGGTACACATTACATATCATGCATTATCTCAGATAATTCATGCATAATCACTAACCCTCTGCTTTACAGCCATCACTAATCATCAGTAACCCACTAAAGAGAATAATCATGTCCAAAGATGAATTAATGACAAAAACCATGCTAAATAAGGTCCTTTAGGATATGGAGAAAAGGATGATGGCTACTATAACCAATGCATTATCCAGCATGAATGTCCAGCAAGATAAAGGTTAAATTTTTACTGCTTACAATAGCAAGAAAGAGATGGCTGATGACTAGCTTTCTGAGAAAGAAATACCCCTTGTTAAGCCTATCTATAATAAAGTTCAACCACCAAAATATGATAATAAGGATCCTATCAAAGAACTAAACAAAAAGCTAAAAGCCATGAGTCACTTGGTGATCGAGAGCAAAGACATCAACCTAGAAGACATCAGTCTGAAGCTTGATCATGCCATGCCCCATAAATTTAAGATGCCAAATTTGAGTAAGTTTGATGGCACTTCTGACCTGAGGACTCACTTGAAGTAGTATGAAGTAGCCATAAGGTCGACTAACCCATTAGAAGCATAAATGGTGAGCTTATTTAATGTGTTTCTAACTAGGCAAGCCCTAAACTAGTACTATAGCTTAGAAAGGAAGATCAAGATAAACTGGGAAGAGCTAGCTCATGCATTCAACAAGAAATACTCAAATAATGCAACCATGGAAGTAACCCTCAAAGATTTACAATTGGTGCGCCAGAAACCTAATGAAACCTTTTTTGAATATTTGGAATGATGGTGGGATAAAGTGCTCAAAATGAGAAACAAGCCAGATGATATTGACCAAATCAAGATGTCCATCAAGAATGCTAATAGCTACATGAATGCTGGGCTCTCTGCTAAAGGCATTACCATATGGGCATGGCTTAAGAACATAGTTATCGATCTCAAACTAGCACTCCAAAATAGATGATTCAAGAAGAATGGGAAACCTGCCTATCAAGATAATAATTCAATCCAAGCCACTAATGTCAACATGGTTAGAACTCACCAATTCTCCAAATTCAGTAAACCCCTATCTTGGTGATTGAATAAACTTACAAAAGAAGGAAAATTGTAGCCACTAATGCCCAAGCTGAGGAGTGATCCCCCTTCATCTAATCATAGATTCGATCTATATTATGCTTACCATCAAGTGATAGGTCATCTCATAGACAAGTGCACCACTCTCCATTATGCTATTCAAGATCTCATTGATGCTAAGCAGACACTTGATCCAGAAGTTTAGAAGCTCCCCTTCTCTTTTTCATTTTAAGTTTAGTTTAATTATGAGCTTTTGTAATCTTTTTAATTACTTTTCATTCAATAAAATAAGACAATGAATTTATTTTCAATCATTTGTATAAATACATTTTGACTTTAATCTAGAAAGGGGAAAATCTTAAATCATGTCAACATTCAAAGTTCACTCTTAAAAGATGGATCAATGACTAATAGGCATCATTAGGAATCATGCATCACTAGAAATCATACACAACATAACATTGACATTGTAGAAGTCATAATATGCACACACATGCATCATAGATACATCTACCAAACACTATGACTTCATCATGCATTATTCATCCATATATACATTAACCATCCACCTTGTATCACATTAACAAGAATAACATATAGGCCTCACCATGTATTTGGCATACCATACATAGACACATATCATCTATCATGTAGACTTTACTCACTCTATACCATTTTACCCAGTATAAGTGTAACATGAATCCAACACATATCCACATTATGTCTAGGCACATCATGTACAAATCACATGTATCACTAACCTTTAATCTTACAATCATCCATGCAATTTAAGTATAACATAGCATCATAATCATAATGCTTGAAGCATGCATCATATCATATTAACAACTACATCATGCTAAATATGAGGATCATCCTTTGCTTAGTCTCTTCAAAGGAAAAGACTCAACCCCTCTACTTTCTTCACGCTCTTCACCATAAATGTAATGGTCAAAAAATCATCATTCTGCGAATAGTACTCCTGAGCTTTGGATAGTGTTTTCTAGGACACTGAAGGGCAATATAGTAGCCAGAAAGGGATATTGGTCAAACAACTTTGATTGACTAGAAAATGATAAAAATAAGTGAATTAAAAATTTTAACAGAAACAATAAACTATTTTGGGCTGAGAACTAGTGAATAATGACCTCAATTGAGGTTGTGCGGGGACAGCTCCGGGACATGCCTAGATGGACCTAAAAATATCACACCCTAAAGCTCAAAAATTCCAATGAGCCTATTAGTGAAGGAATTTTAATATTTTGAGGTTGTTTGATAATTATTCAAAAATTCTGATTTACACGAGTGAATAGTAACCTCGATTCCCCAAGGAATTTTAGCTTGAAATTTTACAAAGCCCTTAATGGTCATTATAAGAATTTTTGGCACTAGAATCATGATTTTTTGAGGTCTAAAAAAATATTAAAATTTTTTAAAGTTTAAAGAGAAATAAAATTAATCATGGCCATCCGATCAACAAGTGGTGCAATCGAGGCCATACACCTTTCTAATACATGTGAATACATTTGTGTGTGTGTGTGTATAAGAGTGAAAGAAAGCCATCTCCTCCCTAAAAACAAGAAAAAGCAATGCCATTCTTTATGCCTCCCCTTCCCCACTTTTTTTAATTTTTCTCTCTCCATACATAATAAAACGTTAAGAAATTTATATGAGATTTAGCCTTCATGATCTCTTGAGCATGTTCCAAGTGCCAGAATTGAGAAATAAAGCCTAGAAAGTGAGATATGAGCACTTGATGAATAGTGATATTCTAGTGAGTAAGTGAATTTTTTTTCTTAAGTTTAGTATTTTTATTCTATGGTATTTGAGGTATGGATGTTATATGTGGAAAGAGATTTCAATTTAGAGTTATGTAAAATTTTATAAGAATTTTTAAAGTTAGAACCCTAATATGGTATGTAGGAAAATGGTGAAGGATGATAAAATAAGAGGAAATTAATTGATTTAGAGTGGCTTCAACATGACTTGAAGAACATTGTAAGTGGATTTAGTTGAAACTTGCATTGTATCTTAGAGAAATTGAAGTTTAAGGCATGTGTGTGTGTATGGAAGTTAGCTTTATGTATGTGTGCATGCTTGTTTTGAAGTATTATGCAAGTTATGATGTGAAATGGATATAGAAATTTTGATTTAGATGTGTTTTGGATGTGGCAAGTATGTGTGTGTATATGATGTAGGTATGGCCAAATGCATGGCATGTGCATGTGTGCATGGCATAGGTACACGGAATATTATAACGATAATGAGATGTGTAATATGAAGGTGACATGGAATGTGAAAATATATGCATGGTTATGGAATAAAATATGATAATCATGATAAGGTATGGTATAAGTAAAATGTGGTGTGAATTTGGTATGTAAAGACTTGGTGAGGGGTAGGTATAGTATATAATATTAAATATAGGTTTAAGCATTTTAAAAGATATATGTAACTTAAAAATTTTGTTAGAAATGATGTTTAAGTATGGTATTAAAGGGTAATGGTTGATGGTAGGGAATAGCACGAAGTATAATTACATGAGGCAAAGAGAAGAATGGAAAAAAATTGACCAAATGAATAGTAACATTTACATAAAAAACCCGTAACTATCTAGCAAAACAAAAGTGACCTGTAACTGTCCCGTAAAAATAATTAGATGAAATTGGCTTATAACTATGTCCTAATGACGTGGAAATAATCTAAATAAATGATTGGTAATGGAATAAAAATAATAAGTTGATTGAAATTATAAATAAAGTTAAGAATAAAGATTTAATTTTAAGAGTATTGAAGTATGGAATTACGAGGCAAGATAAATACACTACTAATATCTAATGTATGAATAGATAGAATATAATGATTCAACAAATGAATATTTTGTGTAATTCATGTATAAGGGTTGAAGTATAAATAACAAGGCAATAGAAATGTTTATATGACATAAACATTACAAAGGTGATAATGGTAATATACTGAGGTGTAAATCGAGCATGATGATTAATAAAGTACAACCAAGATCTTAAATGTAAAAAGGTGAAATACCGGATATAGGAAAGATAAATTTGTTATCCTATAATAAGGGAAGCATACAATATGGAATAAGAAGATAACAAACTATGAGACAGATGATAGTAAAGAAATATACGTACACATATACATGAGAAATGAAGAGAATGAAATATGAGAGTTGGATATAGAAGACTAGTTAAACTAGATACACATTAAGTAATTGTTAAAGTATTAAATAACATATTGACTATATAAATATAATATTCCCATTGAGGAAATTCAAATATTGAGAAGAATGAGAAATGATTGTAAGACAGAATGATATAGATATTGGCCAAAGTTAGTTAGACACCCACTGGATGGATTGACTGGTCAACTAGGGATTAGCAGATGCTAGAGATATTGTGCCTTTAGGGCTATTACTTGATTATTACAATGGCAAGTGCAACCATTGAGGTCAAGACATTGACCATTGCACTATGTGGGTACAACCACAGTGGTTCCAAAATGGGACCACTGCACTAAGCGACTGCAGCTGTTGAGGTCGAGACGTTGACCATTACACTATATGGGTGCAGCCATAGCAATTCTGAGGTGGGACCACTACACTAGGTGGGTGTAGCCATGACAGTTCCTAGAGGGGGCCACTGTACTAGGCGGGTACAGCTGTCAGGGTCCAAAATATGGACCATTGCACATTATATTTCCTGCTATCCAGTGATTCGAGAGTTGTCTCTTAAGGATAGGCTATGAAATGTATTATGAATAATCCTGAAATTAATGAAACAATAGAATAATATTACTAGCTATTATGACATGAAGGGTAATGGATTAAGTATAAATAATATTTGAGCACAAAATACAAAGATTATAAATAACCGATGAAATCCTAAGTAAAGATACACTCAAGAAACTTAAAGATTGAAATCTAAATAAATTATTGTGATGTAACCAGAGGTATCTGAGCAAGTAAAAAGGGATAAGTAGTAAAGGAAAGGGACTTAATGAAACATAAACAAAGTCACATGGTAAATATTTAATTGAGCCAAATGTAAATAAGACTACGGGCATCATACAAGTTGAAATTTAAAATTTAGGAAAGATGGAAATTTACCAGATGAGCATGGAAGGGATTAAAAATGTAATGAGTAATAATGATGAATGAATTACCTAACATGGAGAAAGTATTGTGAAAATAGAGTTAATTAAATAGTGATCATAATAGCTAACTGAATCACTCAATAAGAAAAATTCAAGTAGCAAATAATAGATGATGGAAAGATAAGAAGAAACTAAATTGAAAGAAATAATAGATGAATAAATTGTAAAGTTGTACCTAATGCAGTTCATAAATATGAAAGCTTAACTGAGCTCACTACTAAAAATATCATTTAATGGTATTAATGAGGACATCTATGTAAATCATGAAAAGCAATCTATGTAGGATATAATAGAGAACTAATGTTATTATGAACTATATGATAAGTGTATGTCTGTGTGTGTATTGCATGATATGATAATACAATGCATGTTTCTCTAAATTCACCACTGAGTGTATACTTAGCATATCGGTTGTCCGATGCACAAGTTGTAAGCTTAACCAGCAATGTAAAATGAGGAAGCAGTAGCCAAAGGCTGTCTATATAAGATTTTATTTCCAACATGATATGTAAATGATAGATAAAGGCACTCACGCATGTTACTGTGGGTTGTATGGGTAAATTACATATACAGAGTTAAAACTACTAGACATAGTAGTATAAAAAGAGATTATAGCTACAGACAATAGCTTGAACTAAAAAATTTATGGGATGGCTCAGCAAATGATTGAAATATGATGAATACATATAAAGCAGCTTATCGATTCACATGAATAAATTCTTAAGATGAAATAAATAATAACTTAGTAAAAGTTAAACAAAAGCCACCCAGGGAAATCCTAGGATGGGTGACCTCTAGGAAGTAACGTCTTTTGCCTGATTTCTTATATAATTAGGTAGCGGGTGTTACAACAAAAATAGCAAACAGACCCCAAACCAAAAGTGAAAGTCAATTTGTGACTAGAGGCATGTTTAACAAAGCGATGGTAGTATTGGAACAAAGAATGATAGCACTCATAGAAGAAAAGATGTGAGAGAAGTTTGAAGTCCAACAATAAGGTGCTTTAAAGAACCCGATGTGCATGAATTCAACCATGGGGGTAAGCAATGACCAAGCAACTGGGCTAAGAAAGATTTCTCATAGATTTATGCATCTAAATAAGCCCCTATCTATGATGTTCAAGGAATTGAAAAAAGGGAACCTCCTTCAACCCTTAATACCCAAATACCATTCCTCACCACTTCCATCTAACCATCACCATGACCTATACTGTGCTTATCACCAAAAAACTGGCCACCTGACTGACAACTGCAAAGCCCTTTGTCAAGCTATTCAAGACCTCATAGACTATGGTGTGATACCTTATCCTAAAGATCACCCATTAACAAACCTCACTAACATCCCCCAAATCTTTGAAAAGCAAGGTTTCCTCTGTCCGATGTTCGATCTACCACCTTATTGGCCAACTCTTGACCAACTGCAAGATCCCACTAATCAATGATATAGAATGATCTAATAAAGATAGGCTAGACTGTCCTTGTTCTCTTTTCTAGTTCTATTCTTTCTTCTATGTTAGAAACAATTAAAACTTAATAAAACATCATTTTGACTTTTCATGAGCATATTTATGCACCACAATCATTGCATAACATAGTACTCTTAAAAGTGAGTTGAGAGATTTCAAAAAAAAGAGGAATAACAAAACATGATCAACCTAATCCACAGGTAACATGAATAGTTCATGATGGCTCACCACTACTACGCACAATTTCAGAGCTTAAGACTTGATCTTCCCTTGTAAGGCATGGGAAATATCCCTGAATGAGAGATGTGAGATAAAAAAAATAATAAGCTAGAGGCAACTACACTTAAAAGAATGCCTTTTGTTTGAATCCTAAAAGAAGTCCAAATTTAATAGGCTCGAAACCTAAAGCATCAAATTCATTATGTATCATCATTTTTAAAGCCTAAAAGTTTGTGGCAATCACACTAAAAAGCCAAACCTTTTTTCGATTCTTGCCCACACAAAAATCCAAAAGTCAGAAGGTGTTAAACTCCAAAAGCCTATAATAGTAAATAGATTTGCCTTAATCCTCAAATAATTGAGCATTCCCTCTTCAGCTATGGTTGCCCTCATTTAAAAAGAAATGAGTTTTCTAGTTCCCGCTAGGCCAATATACCAAGAGCACGAACCTAGGCAAAAGTTAAGGAAATTCAAGAGAAAATATTTAGTTAGAAAATCTTCACGACTGACTAATAACAGGGATATCATCAATGCAATACTCAAAAAGGTCCAAAGAATGACAATCGAATCACAAAAATTCCAGATGTTAGGGGGCATGAAGCCGGCACCTGCAACAAACTACTTATGAAAAGCTCTATCTCCTATGGCAAGAACTCCAAAACATACCGAGCCATCTTAAAAGGTACAAGTCTAGACTCAATTGATTAAACAATCAGACCTTAAGCCTTAATCAAATGTGGATAAGTTGAATTCAAAAAAATATATAAATGAATCAAAAGAATAAAGAAGCTCGCTAGGTTGAAGACTCATAAACAGTAGCCTAGGCAAAAATTAGAGCATACCTTTTTAGATTAAAAACCTACAAAGGGCAGTTTAGGCAAAAAATTAGAGGTCGAGAGACAATATTTAGTTGAAAAATCTTCAGACTAGCTAATAATAAGAGTACCATGCTGTGCATACATTTGTATGCTCATTCATCATAATCATTCACTTTTCAGCCACACATGCTTAAATACCCTCCACTACCAATTAACATGTCATCCGAAGCCTTGGCCTAATTATTGTTTGCCTTAAACACCTTCCCTAACCTTTCCTAGACCTATTCCCTTAAGAGACATCTTATTCTTATTACCCCTACCTAGCTTACAACTTCACAACTTCATTTTTTTTCAAACCCAACCTTTTCCTAATGATAAGTCTGAGAGAAGAATAATTCTAGGAATAAAGACATGTATTGACTTATACATTTAGAAACATTTTCACATAAACATCATAAATAATGGGTTTACTCACTACATCTATCTTAGGACAAGTACCCATGCTACCTGTTTATACATTTACCATTCACTCATGTTCCTCATTTCATGTAGGAGAAAATAAGCAAAACATACACATCACTATAATCATCACTACTGCATTATCCACCACTCTGTCAAAAAACATACTTGGCTACATACCTTTATCTAGAAAAGATTAGGAACCAATTTGCATATCACTCATTCATCACCAAATTCATTCTCCCATAGTTATTGAAGTAATAACATAGTCAATAGATACATATCCACCCATTCATGACATATTCATAGGATAGAGTGCATTTATTCATTAAAGTTATGTCATTCATCACCTTTATGGCTTCACACTTATTCATCTAAGATAGGATAGAATACATTTATATTCATGCATTTACACATATATCACTAGACATATTCATGCATTTACACATATATCAGTTCATTCATCCAACATTAGCCATACACTTTAGGCATACCACTCATTAGGTTTACATGCATAAGAATCTCATCAACAATTAGTCACACGAAGGACAAATAACATGCACATGCATCATTTAGAATTGAGTCACATTCCTCCGCATATTATAAAAAAAGGTTCATCCTTCCGTTTGTCTAAGAACTAAGCAAAAACTTATTCATGTAAGTCGCTACATTTAGTCATGCATGCTCGCGTGCATTTGCCACATATCTACTACATTTTCATGCATTAGTCATGCACTACATCACACATGACATATGTGCACATGATGTCACACACATACTTACATAATATTAATGTTCTTAACACTAGATATGGTTCAAACTATTGCTTACTTAGACCTAACACTAGATTTAGTTTGGTCAGTAGACTCAGACCTAACACTAGATTCAGTTTGGTCAGCATACTTTAGACCTAACACCAGATTCAGTTCAATCAACCTACTTAGACCTACCACTAGATTTAGTTCGGTCAACATACTTTAGACCTATCACCAGATTTAGTTTGGTCAAGTCTTTTAGACTTATCACTAGATTTGGTTCGGTCCATTTGCAACTTACCAACTTGAAGGCAAACATGCACCCATATTTGGTGTAGTTTATCTTCACTTGAAGGTGAACAGGCACCCATATTCAGTGTAGTTTTCTTCATAATTTCATTTTTTTTCAAAGTAAAAATGTCTTGTAAGCTTTTTCAAATGATTCGGAGGTAGGCATTCATATTTGATGTAGCTTTGTGCTAGGTAAGTATACTCTCGGTAAGTATCTCTATCTAAAGTACTTTGAAATGCACTATTGCTTTAGCACTTTAGAGCACACACCAAAGTAAGGGCAACTGCAGATGTCTTAATGTATTCAGACTTTGACCTAACTTGAAAAGCTCACTGTATAGACCCATTGACCTTTTTTATCCTATGATGATCACCAAAGACAGGCCCTTAAGCAATGGCATTAGCACCTTAGGAAGAAAGTTCGCAAGAACATATTTTAAACAAGTTCTGCACGGCCTATGGTCTACTCAAACAAGTCCAAGTTTATATCCATACTGACTAACTCAAACCTAGCCCAAAGCCCATAGACTAATGGGAAAGCATACCACCTAGGTCTACACGGACTAGGACATACCAGTCTACACAGACTTGCTAATGTAAAATCTTCTAGAAGCGGGATCTTCCTATTTAGACTATAATTCCTAATCCTATTAGGATTCTGCTTCTTTTAGATGGGAGACTCTTAAACCTAAGCTTATAAATTTTTGGGTATGAAGAAAGGGAGGCTGAGAGGTAAATTCACAGCAACTAAAAAAAATCCCATCCATGAGTCTAGGAGAGGAATCCGACCAAGATACGATCTACTAGTCCTATTAGCCACACTTAAAATAATTCCTTCTATACTCCTACACTTTTGTGCCATTGTTTGAAGAGTTCATTCATAAGGTAATATCTGAGGTCTCTTTTATATATATTGATACTATTTTTCATGGACCT
>CANXYI011497904.1:0-11235 GCA_948208565.1 Hura crepitans
CATTCATATTTGCATTGCACATGTTGTTATAATTCTATTTGATGTTGTTATTAGGTCCTCATAGGCCACTCAATGTGCTACTAAATATTTTCCTTGAATTAAATGATATTAACCATTCCTGCTACATCTGAGGTCTAGATAGACATATCAATTGAGACATATGGTAATCTGTACAGACATAGACCATAGGCTATAATGAGTCCACACAAACTTACTGATGCAGATATAGGACTTATTAGCTTATTTTTTATTTGGTTATTGCATTTTGTACCAATTATTTCTTTTGTCTATTTTGGGTTGTAATATTTAGATTAATAACTTGTTTTATATGTCAAAATTCCTAACTTCATATCAATAGTTTCTATATAATTAATTGGTGTTTTCTTAACAAAATAGGTTTTGATTTTTCTTTAACTAAAGTCACAGTAATAAAATTTGTTCTCTTAAAATCGGCTTATGAGAACCAAAGTTCTCAAAATAATCAATTACCTAGTTCTATGTATGATTAATTTTAAGGTCTTTACTTATTTTTATTAATATGCATGTTTTATTATTTCCTTGATTGTATGATTTATTTTAATTATAAAACATGCTTTAGAAAAAAGCATAAATTCCATCATCAATGGATTACAGTGTGAAAGTTTAACCTTATGGTTTTACATCTTAACCCATTAGCGAGTTAAATTGTAAAAGTCCATCATTAGGTAGTTTTAAGTTAAAGTGTAAAGGTCCATTGTTAGGCAATTTTACATAGTAACCTACTAATGGGTTAATGTTTTAATTTGAACATTATGAACATCGAGTAAAGATAAAAGTAGCAATTTTAATAAAATTTTCATAATTTTTGAGCACAAATTTTTTTAAGCCTTTAAGGAATAATATATGTGATTATTTGCAGCCATGATGAGGCATAAATTGATCATACAATGGATGAATTGATGAATAAGAATAAAGAAATGATTTAACCCAAAAGATAAAGGATGTTTGCTTAAGCTTTAATGTGTGCCCTTGGATCTTTTTTAAAAATTTAGTCTTAGCCATTTATTTCTAGTATATGAACCCATTTCCAATATCTAGACAACATTTTTTTTTCTTTCCAACAATCTCTTTCTTTTTCTTCTTTTTCATGCGAAACACCATTTATAAGCTTTTAAGCTCAACATGACCCCTCTTTCTCTTACATAACCTATTTTTTCCTTAAAAAAATTATCAATTCACACATGGAGATGAATTATCAAGTGTCAATTTCCAAAATGGTGGGAAAAATAGGGCGAATTTTGAGTGGTTATACATGGGTGAATAGTAACCTAAAATTAGGTAAGTGTTGATTTTTTAGATTTAATATTTTTTAGGAGTAATATAAGGTTCCAAAATAAAATATCTTAAGTTGTATTTTAATTTGGATACATGTTTGAATTAATATGAATTTTTAAATATTATGTATGAATAGTGACTAAGTATGGGGTTTATTTTTAGGCTTTGATATTTTTGTAAGATGTAATTAGGTGCCAATATAAGATTTATCAAGTCAATTTGGGAATTTGATGGCTATTTTAGTTATTGTCAATTTTTAGAGGTTATAAATGAATGGTAATTAAGTTTTGGGGCTTTTATAATTTTTAAGGTGTTTATTAGGTGCCCATAAGAGTTCTATAATGTTGATTTAATGATTTGAGGCATATTTTAATTATTGTGAATTTTTTTATTATGGATTGAGGTTATATTTAAAAAGAGATAAGAAGGAAGCAAGGGGAAAAGATTAGAGAAGATTTATGGATTCTCTAATGTAACACCCCCTACCTAATTCCTGAAGGAACTTGATAGGAGATGCCACTTTCCATAAGTCACCCATCCTATTTCTACCCCAGCTGCCATTCATTTAACACTTATAGCCTTGTATATCCTGGTGTTGTGTTATCATAATTTCTATATTCTAATCTTATGGGACATAAATACAATTCACTAAAATTTAGGCAGCGTAATAGCTACATGAGTGGAAAACCAAAAATTTTAACTTGTGGAAAGCACTTATATTTTCATCATCAATAGTTTCACTAACTCCTGAACCTACCTAGTCCTCTAATTAATCTATCCATCTCAGCACACAATCATACATTGCAGGGTCTCAGATCCACCATCATTAAGACATGCAATATTATATACATCCATGCATAACCTAAGAACATACATCTATTAAATAGGTTAGAATAACATTTATACGTTACAATATTCCAAAACATGTTTTTAATTACATCCACATCCTAGGCCTAACCCTCGCTATGCATGAGTGTTGAACACTACACATACCAATAAAAAGATAGAAATATTGCCTTAGAAAGCTGATCAACTATATAGCACACTTCGAGGTTAGACTAAATCTACTATCTGCAACCTATACATCGGATCATGACACGTTGAGTATAAACTCAGTGGTGAATTTAATGTAATATACATATGTCACAAACATATTTATGTAGTAGTCACACCAACCTAGTCATGTGAATATGTAGATCTAGTAACATGCAATTCTATTATGTATTAGTCAGTCTTATTACATCATAACTAGCTTGTCTTGTAATATATTTAAATTTGCCAAGTTATGTCTAGTACTCTTAATCATGCCAACTATATCATGAATTCATTCCAGTCATTACCATTTGCATTTATTTCCATTATTATATTTCAAGCCCATACTAGAAAACACTATGCTTAAGGACATTAGATAGCAGGATCCAACTAGATTGTGGGATCCAGACTGTGTAATGGCCCATATTTTGGACCTTAATAGCTACACCTACCTAAATCCATCTGATAGCAGGGATCAATTCATAAGGACGTCCCAAATCGAAGTGGTAGGGATTAGTCCCGGAAGACCTCACAATAATAGGGATAGTAGGGATTAGCCTTATGGGACCTCCCAAATCCTTGTCATCAAATTAGGTGGATAGTAGGGATCGACCCTCTAGGACCTCCCAAATCCATAAATAGAATACGTAAGAAAAGATAAGCCCATTTTGACCTACCAATACTAGGTGTGTATACTAATAGAACCTTGGTGGTTGTACCCATTATCTTAATCATATATGTAATTGCCTAAGAGGACAAAAACACCTAATAGCTGCTAACTCCCTAGTTGACTAGTCAACCTATCTAATAGGTGTCTAACTGATTAGGCTAAATTTCTATTATTAATTTATTAACATATTTATAAGCCATTTATATTACTCATAATACCATCACAATTTCCACAATCATGTGGACACTTGAACTTAAGCACTTTTCCCTATTACAAGTCACTTTGTGAGCAAATCAATATTCATTTAGTCATTTTCATAACATTTATTCTCATGTCATTATCATCAACTATTCATTCAAATTGCATTAATATTTCACATCATCCTCATCATAATTTTTATACTTCAATATCATTATCAATGCCATTACTTATCATCATATTTACTTGTATACTTCCATCTAATTTGTTTATGTATATTCATGAATATTATGCCATATTCCCAAATCATAAATGGTCATTTTAACACACATACATATGTAGCACACTTTACCATATTTTAACCTATACCATACATAATTACATTCCTTTAATTTCCTTACTTGTAATGCCCGTAAGTTGAGGCTCCATAAATAGTACCACTGAGGCTGAAAAGTGTTCCTAGAGTGTCGAATCACCTTCACAAGGCTCGAGGTAGGGGGTACTGGTCATGGAACTTTTAGGAGCCATAAAATGATGAAATTAAATTATTTTAAAGATTTATTAGAAGTAATAAATTATTTTAGGTTGTAATCTAATGGGCCATAGGCTTGAATAGAATCAAGTCTGGAATAACTCAGGATGTGCCCGGACAAACCTAAAAATACCATACGCTAAGGTTAAAAATTCCAATGAGTCCATCGATGAAAGAAATTTTGAATTTATAGGACATTTGCAAATTTTATTAATTTTGAGCTTTGTATGTAAATTGAGGTAGTTGGTTAATTATCTTGTCAGTGGAATTTGGCCATAAAACTTTATAAGCATCTAAATAAGACTAATTAAGGTTTTTTTTTAAAATGCAATGATTTTTGGAGGTTTATGTGATTTTTAAAAAATTCACTAAAGCTTATGCCAAAATTGATCATTTTGAGGATGCTCGGGTGGCTTGTAATCCCACCGGTGCCACCTCAGCCACTATAAATTGGCCTTGGTGACATCTAAGTGGCCACATGTTTAATGCCACTCACCACCATTTCTTTTCTTCTTCTTTCTTCCTCCACCATCCTGATACCACATCTCCCTTCCATCCACCATTTTTGCTTTTTTTGTAAGCTTATGTCTTCTTAATTGCTGCCAAAAATGATTTTAATATGTTAAAAATTGAATTATGAAGGAATTAAGAGCCATAGGAGTCCTTGAAGCTCAAAGAAATTCAAGGTGCGTACAAGTATACATCAAAAGGGGCTAAGAGGCAACTTCTTATGTGTGAATGATTCCATCCTTTTTGCTTTACTCCTAGAGGATTTCATGATTTTAAGAATGCTAATAGGCTTGGATTTTAATTTAGAGACTTATGTGATTTTTTAAGGAATTTTTAATATAAAGTGGTGTGCATAGAAGCTAAGGCCAAGTGAGGTGCAATTAGGCTTTTGGCAACTTTAATGTGAAGAATCCACCTCTTTTATTAGCAAGGTATGTGAATTTAAGGCATTCAAAGAATGGACCTTGAATTTCAAGTGTGATTGGTGTAGAAGTCTTGTAATGAAATGGTGATAAACTTAGCTAAAGTGTGTGTAATGGTGAATTAGGCATATTCTAAGGTTAATTATGTATGGAATGCATGCTTAGAATGGTAATTTAGTGAAAAGAATGCATGGAAGGGCTTAGTCCTTATTTAGATGAGAGGTATGTATAGGCTTGTATGTGTATATATCTTGTTAAGTTGATTTTGGTAAGGGTTCTAAGGTGTTTAACATGTAAGATATATGAATTATACTTATATGTAGTGAAATTGGGATAGGTACCATTGGGACTTAGTATGGATGAGAGGGTTGCTCAGCATGGAGGCTTGGTGTGTTAAGGGTTATCATGGCAACTTGTGTGGGAATTGGCTTATCAGTGATGACATTTTAGGTGTAGGTGATGAAATGGATGAATAAGGCCTATGTGTATGTGTGTACTAAGTGTGGCCGAGATATGTCCAAGGTGTACAATGGCTTAGTTTGCATAGAAATGGCATTATGTGTGTATCAACATACTTGAGTGATGTTAAAATATGTGTATGTGTGCTTGAATGTGATTACAAGCAAGTGTATGGCAATTTAGGGACATTGGCTAAGAGGTAGGCAAGGCAAAATGGTATGAAAATAAGGTATGGTATAACATGTACATATATGTGATATGGCTTAACATATTTGGCTTGAATTTTGCAATGTTTGTATAGCATGACTTAGGTGAATATGCATGAGTAGTAAGGCATGAAATGGATATACAATGGGATAACTTTTAAGGTTAGGAAAGGGTTAAAAAATAAACTTGAATTTGGCTTGTGATAACTTGATAAAAGTGACCTTAAAATGGACTAGCATTGGCATGAAAATAGTACCTTAAATTGATCAAATTTGTAATGTTTATATGACATGGAATGGAAACCACTCTTATCACAATTTGAGATATACATTTGAGATTGGCTTTAGGCCTATGAAAGTGTATGATAATGAGTGCAATTGGCATGAATAAATGGCTTAAAAAGGACCTAATTTGGTCCTAAAATGGCATACGCAAAAATAGAAATTGTCCTATATTTGTCCCATAAAATATATTAAGGGACTCATATTTAAAATTATTATTTAGTATGGATATAAGTGGACTAAAATATGGGATTAAACTAGAATTGCCATGACTTTAATTATGCCTATAAAATGATTTAAAATAATTTAGGAAATTTGACCTGTAATTGTTTGGTAGAGCTACAATTGACCTGTAACTGTCCAAGTAAAAAATTAACTATCTAATAAAAATTATAACTATCTAATTTTCAACTTGGAATGTTATAAAAAGATGATTAGCAAAGAAATAAACTTAAAATGTAGTCAAATAACCCATTAGTTAGACACTCAATAGATAGGTTGACCGGTCAACTTAAGGATTAGCAGCTGCTAAACTATCTGTTTATCAAATTAGGTCGATGTAGCAACCAAGGTTCTTAATTAGGCCACTACACTAGTATGTAAGGTAGACCACTATATTGCTAGCATTACTTTTTGTATATCAAACTATGCTGCTACAGTGGCAACGGTGCCTAAATGGGTGACTGCACTTGCTTGCAAGGTAGACTAAGTTGAAGAATTTGACATGATAAATTGCCATTAGGAGATCTACAAACTAATTCATATGCACAATTGCTCATTTTTAGGAGGTTCCTATTAATTGATCCCTACAGCAATATCAAGTAGGTGCAGTGGTCACGATCCAAATTGTAGGCCACTACACACTTTTTAAGTTCCCTCTTAGTCTAGTATACATAAGTGTCATCTACCTAGACAGGCCTATGAAATGGAATGAAAGTAAAGTGAAACACAAATTTCGAATGCTTAATGATAAATTTAATAAATAAAATAAAGTGGCATTTTGGTAATTATGAAGTAAATATGGCATATCATCTAAATCGCATTAATCACCTACCATATCACCTACACACTACATCTAGATCATTATATTATGTTTTCTTTTATGTGTGTTAATACATGTGGTCTGTTTTGAATAGTTTAAATTCACCACTGAGTTTCATACACAACATACCCATGTTATAGTGCGTAGGTAGTAAGGATAAGCAAAGTAGCCTAGGAGATCGTGTAGTGTAGCAATAAAAGTTTTGAAGGGTAAATAGTGTTTCTTTTTATATAAGTAGTGGCACACATGTAAATACTATAAGTAGTGGTTTGTATGTTTAAAATTTGCATTAGAAGTGTTGTACTTAATTTGATGGCTTATTGCATGTTTATATATATAAATTTTGATAGATGTGAGCCTAAGGCCATGTGCATTGCTATGTTTGACTAACATAGGTTAGATGTTTGATTTGGGGGACTAGAAGGATACAGAATGAGGTTGAGGGGTTATATTACCTTTTAAAGTGTTTTTATAGGAATAAAAAAATTTTAGAATGTCCTCGAGTAGCTGTTGTGTTGCCCAAATTTTTCCAAACATAAGAAAGGTATATTAATGGCATTCTAGGATGAAAATGACATGATAAAGTATGATTTTAAGTTAGATACCTAATTTAAGATTGGTTTGATTAAAAGTTATAATTTCAATAAGTGTTAAACGAATGAACCTTAGGGAAATCTAAGGATTGGTGACTTATAAGAAGTGCACCACTTACTGGATTTCCTCTGAGATTTGGTAGGGATATGGTATCAAAGCTTGGCTTAATGTTCCTAGGCATTTTATATGAGTGCCAGAGTCTAGGATTTGTTATGCTGCTATGTTACACTACAATAGGCTAATAAGTTTGTAATTTCTATAGTAATTCAAGATGACTAATAAACCACTAGAGGAAATAGAAGAGAAAGTAGCCAATTATGCTCTGACTATAATACATAGGGTAGATAATATAGCTACTCTTGAGCCTAGTGATGTTACACATAGGCCATAACCCTAGGCACTACTATAGGTAGAAACATCTCTAGCTTTGTTATAACAGATAGTTAATTTGTTAAGGCATACCTCTATAGTTGTTGTTCCATCTCTACCTCATCCACTAATTCCAGTACCTTCGGCATCACCAGCTCTTATATAGAAGACACCATTACAGAGAATTAAAAAGATATGCCTATGGATTTTTTGATTATGAAAAAGGATTATATAATACGAGCAAAGTACTGGTTAGAGAGAACCTTTAGAATTTTGGAATAGCTGGAGTGTTCAAAAAGAGATAGTCTAAAGTGTACAACTTCCCTCCTATAGGAAGAAGCATACCATTGGTGGGATACTATTAAGAAAAGGAAGGAAGCGATAAATCTCACTTGGGAGTTCTTCTTGATAGAGTTTAGGAAGAGGTATATCCCTGAGTCCTACAAGTATAAGAAGAGGTATGAGTTCCTAAATTTGAAATAGGGTAGAAGGATAGTGGCTAAATATAAGAAGGATTTTACCTGACTAATCAGATATATAGGGGAGTTCATTCCTAATGAATAGGAAAAGTGTAAGAGATTTTTGAAGGGGTTAAATATAAAGTTAAGGATATAGATTGCAAACCTAACAGTAATAGACTTTCTCTATATTAGTGGCATCTGCTTATAACATGGAGGAGATGTTATAGGAAAAGAGAGATTTCTTCTATAAAAAGATACAATTTACTGCAAGGCAGTCTAGTGTAGCCCAAGGTGACAATAAAAGAAGAAGAAAATCACTATCTTAGTCTCAATCTTTGCACTTGGCATAGAGATAGACACAGTCTCAAAGATATGGGCAAGCTTTCATAGCTATACCCTAATTATCTCAAAGAGCTGCTAGTACTCCTATTCCATTTGGTAATAGAAATGGATCCTCGACCTGTAATACTTGTGATAAGAGGCATTGGGGGTAGTGTAGGTTGGCTAGAAGGGGAAAGTGTTTTACTTGTTGTGCCAGAGACCACTATCTGAGAGAGTATCCTTAGAGATAGCTACGGGTGCTCAAACTTAGGCATCTATAGATGTACCTTAGAATAAAGGTCAAAGGTAGAGTAGAGGGGATTAACTTAGTACTAGTCAAGGGATTAAATCAAAAGCCATGCCCTAGCTAAATAGTATATTGTCAAAGCCAGAGAAGAGGTAGCATCACTAGATGTCATAACTAGTACTTTTTGGTTATTTGATGTTCTAATTTTGGCTTTGGTAGAGCCAAGATCTATACATTCATATGTATTCACCACATTGGCACATAATAGAGGACTAAAATTTGAGCATGTGAACATAGATATACAAGTCAATAATCCTATAGGATAAAGTGTGAATGTGAACAAGGTATATAGATAGTGTCCTTTAATGATCCAAGAATATATGTTCCTCATGGAATTGATTGAATTGTCTTTTCATGACTTTGATGTAATTCTAGAAATAGATTGGTTGTCAGAGCATCAAACTATACTTAACTATAAAAATAAGAGGCTGACCTTTTAGACTATATATAGTGATAGTTATAGGTGAGAGAAACCTTATGAATGACCTTATCTCAACTATTACAATAAGAAAACTTATCCGAAATGGATTTGAAGCTTACTTAGTACATGTCATTGACCCTGATGCTTCTAACCCAATGCTTGAATAAATTCCAATAGTGTTTGAGTTTCCTAAAGTGTTTAATGATAAGTTGCTAGGTTTGCCTTTGTAGTGAGAGCTTGATTTTGAAATTCAGGTTTACCCTGGTATAACTCCTATTTCTATTACTCCTTATCGAATGGCACTTGCTGAATTGAAAGAATTGAAGGTGCAATTATAGGAGCTATTAGATAAGGATTTCATCAGGCCCAATTTTTCATCTTAAGGAGCACCTGTGTTGAAGAAAGATGGCTCGTTTCGACTGTGTATTAATTATAAACAACTGAACAAGGTGATAATGAAAAACAAATGTCCTCTACCTAGAATAGATGCCCTTTTTGATAAATAGAGAGGTACATGTGTATTTTGAAAGATCGGCTTGAGATCTGGATATCATCAGATGAGAGTCAAGGAAGTTGATATTCCTAAGACTTTATTCAAAACCAAATATGGGCAATATGAGTTCTTAGTGATGCCATTTGGTCTCACAAATGCCCTAGTAGCTTTCATGGACTTAATGAATAAAATATTTGAATCTTACCTAGATCAGTTTGTGGTGGTATTCATTAATGATATTTTGGTATACTCTAAGACAAAGGTAGAACATGAAAAGTATCTTAGGGTTATGTTACAAACTCTGAGAGAGAAATAAATATATATTAAGTTGAGTAAGTATGAGTTTTGACTGACTAAAGTAGCTTTTTTAGGACACATTATGTTAGTAGAAGGCATTACAGTAGACCCCAGCAAGGTCAAGGCAGCATTAGAGTGGGAACCTCTGAGAAATGTGATTGAGATATAGAGTTCCCTAGAATTAATTAGGTACTAAAGAAGGTTTGTGAAGAGATTTTCCATGATTTTAGTTACTTTGACTAGATTGATTAGAAAGAATGCGAAATTTAAGTGGGATGACAAGTGTCAGACTAGTTTTGAGAAGTTAAAAAAGATGCTAATAGAAGCTCCTATCCTAATTCAACCTGAATAAGGTAAGGACTTTATTGTGTATAATGATGCCTCACTTAATGGCTTGGTGTAGAGATTATGATATTTTTATTAGGGACGAGAGTGATTAGTGGAGTCGCCACCTAGCTTCTACACCAGGACCTCTGATCTTCTGTACTAGAAAGGTTTGGAATTTTAGATCTTATTTATGCCATAATAATATGTTGTCCATGTATATTGTAACGTTTATCAATCCCTTATTAAACAAGCATGTATTATATTTAAAGCAATTATATCACCTTCCCATGTATAAGGAGTAAATTACAGTATTTGAAAGAATACAATAATGTATATTGTACATCCAAAAATTGGGCCATGGATTGATTGTTATTTGACATGACAATTACTCGTAATTCCATAGGAATTGGTAATAATTGTCCAACTCTTATCTTTAGGAGATTGGCCTTTATTGAAATACATTTGATTGTGACTTTTGATTAAAGAAATACTTAAAAACATTTTTGTTTAAGAAAATACCAATTAGTTATGTATAAAATCATTTGATGTGAAAGTTATGTTTTAGTGTGTAAAGCAAGTTATTTACTAGCTATTACAATCCCAAAATAAGCAAATAAGTGCAAATAGTACAAAACTAGAAGGAACAAAACAAGGCATTAGAATGGTCCTATTTGTATATCGATTAGTTCGTGCAGGCTACTTCCCAGAATAGGTATTCTGTCCATCCGGACCTCCACTCTAGTGAGATAGGTCATTTGCATACAACTCAAAGAAAGAGGTTAAATGATACCAAATATAGAATATATAAAATGACACATAACAAAGACAAAATACAAATATATATATCAAAACTAGAAATCAAAGATAATTTTCGTGCAGACTACGATCCTTGCGAGAGGGAGTTTGTGTGGACTAAATAGCACAATATATAAGAATGAAGTAAGTATGTCTATGTGGACTATGATCTTTATGATAGAA
>CANXYI011498063.1:0-12410 GCA_948208565.1 Hura crepitans
ACTTGGATAGTTACAGGTCATTTTTGGTCATACCGGACAGTTATGGGTCTATTTTTCTAAGATAATGTAGGTTACTTTCTTAGGCATAATTAAGTCCATTTTAAGTCTAATTTAAGTCATTAATTTAAATCCATTTATGTCCAAGTTCAAGCCATTTCAGTGCCTAAGTCCATAAATTATTTTTCCAGGACAATTATAGGCCATTTTTATGTTTTGCGTACATAATTATAGGTCTATAACCTCAATCACTAGGCATCTTTTCATGCTAATTCACTTGCCATTAAATGCCCCTTATCATGCCACATTATCAATCTCAAAATGCCATTAAAATTGGCTTCAATTGCCATCTCAAAATGTCATACACATATATTTCAAATGCCATTCCAATTAAGCAATTTTTTTGTGATTTTTACTTGTGATTTCTAAGTTCATTTCCAAGCCCTTTTAGGTACCAATTTTATTGTAACACTTTCCATTCTAACTTGCCATTTCTGAAGCCATATTTCCATATATGTTATTACGTACCTTATGCCTTTATTACACATACATTTCTACCTATTTCATGCCAATCTCACATTACTCATTTCATGCACAACATGCCAAGCCATAACATGTATATCTTACTTAACTTACCTCACATACCTCTCGCCCAAAGGTGATTAATGGCCATGTGCATGCTTTTATCCATATTCAATCACACATACACATACATTAGCATCATTTAAGCATACACACACACACACACACACACACACACACACATCACCTAACATACAAACCAAGCCTTGGAATGCTATATACATGCCTCAGCCACACCAAGAAACCATGCTTACATGCCTTTCTCCATCAAATTCACCATATACACATATCATACTACCTTTAACATGCCATTTCCTATTTAATACCCTAAGCTACCATGGCATACACATACCTTACAACTCAAGGCACCCTAAGGAACCTCTCGGCCACTCACTACAACACCACTAAAATTTCCCTTTTCCACCATGCACACACACAAATCATACCTTTCCATATCAAACATACTAAAAGCCACCACATTTCCATCTAACTCAAGCCATACACCCACCATATACATACATATACCTCTCAGCTAACATGCCCTTTCCCCCTTCCATTCACTCTTTTAACAAATTTACCACTCTAATCATTCATACCACACACAATTAGTAATAACACAAGCCTAATTATAATTACACACATTTTAGCCTTGAATTCCCTAAGTTCTATACACCTTTTCCATACATTTTACACACAAACCATAGTTGCCATGGTTAAAATGCACCAAGTTCACACACCTCTATCAATTTTTAGCCTTTCCTCCCACATTAGAAGCTTTAAACCTTTAGTTCACCTTGAATTTCCTTTGCACCTAATAGACATGATAATTTTTAGAAAATTCCCCAAAAATTTCCATAGCCCTCCAATTGAAATTCTATGATTATGAGGGGTTTTAGAGTAATGGAATCCCTTAGGAAAAAATTTAAAATTGATGAAAGAACACTTACACAGCAACTTGAATTTCCCCATCCTTCCTATGTACACTTAGCCTTTCTCAATTTTTCTTGGATTTCATAGTCATCTATGGCCTCTACAACCTTTAAAGCTTAATTACTACTTAACCAAAGGGATTTTTGGTGAGAATTGGTGGCTAATTTAAGCTTAGGAAGCCATGGAAATAGAGGGATAAAAGTGGAAATGGCATTAAGAGAGGGAAGAAGAAAAGGAGAAAGTAGAGGTAGGTGAGGTGTCCATGCTAAGTGGAAGCTTAGGTGGCATAAGGATGGTACATATAGTGGTTGAGGTGGCTCGGGTGAGGACACATTGTGTCCATGCTAAGTGGTAGCTTCGGTGGCATAAGGATGGTACATATAGTGGTTGAGGTGGCTCGGGTGAGGACACATTGTCACACCCTTACCCGATTTCTGTGGAAACTCGATAAGAGTATGAACACCCCCTTAAGGTCACCCATCCTAGGATTTTCATAAGGTTTATTCATTTAACACTTATTACTTTCTTCTATTTTCATATCTATGTCTGAAATATTTTCATCATTTCTTTATTTTTAATTCATAATAGGCATGAAGCAATGAGAAAATCATTTGTTTTGACAAAAAATAATTTTTTCAAAAAATTAGACAGCATAACGGTTGTTCGGATTAAAAACCAAATTTTTTTCTGAAAGGAAATACACTTTTATATAAGTCATACAGTCATTCCACAACTTTTAGACCCTCTGGTCCTCTAGAATCATCATGAATCACAATTTCACATGCAAAATCATAATATTAAATCAACACTCAATATCACAGGGTTTATTGAGTCTGAGACGCTTCATAACATAGACATATCAGTTATTATATATGTATCATAAACACACAATCATTTTTTTTTATTTTTCATATACATCATCTTCTTTCATTTAAAATTCAATATCCTCTACCCACAATCTAACTATACATGAGTACACATTCTTATATATAGACGAAAAATAGATAGAGAAAATATACCCCATACTCTCCTTTCAGTTATAGAGGTTTGACGTTTCCTATACTTTCCTTATCTTTTACTTGGACATCAGAACACTGATACGCTGAGTACAACTCAGTGGTGAATTTGAATAAAACATATGCATGCTTTCGTACTTATATAAACATACAAGCACTTATAGTCATCTTCAATCATACATTCTTGTATAATAAGTAATTATAGCAATGGCAGGTACCTTATCAAAATTTTCATTTACACTTTTCAATTATTTATACCATGTTTTCATTTATCCTAAATCATTTATAATGCTAAGTTTTCATTTAATTTAATTTCATTTATAGTAGTTAATTATCATTCATTAAGCAATTATAGTAGTTCATATCATTATACAGTCGTATTATATACCACATCATATTTTTCATTCTTTCTTATCATTTATGGTAGTTTTATCTAAATTTTCTCATTAGAGTCTATATTATCATTTGATGACAAGTATTTATTTCATTTATCATTTAACATTTATCACATCACATTTATTTTAATTATTAGGCCTATACCGATAGATTATATCTAAATACACTAGATAATGAAATCTTAGTTATGCAATGGTCTGCATTTTGGACCTTATCCTATAGCTGCACCTATATACTTATTGTTATGTTGTGCAGTGGTTCTATGAACCTTATCCTATAGGTACACCTACATACTTATGTATAAAGATGTGCAGTGCTTTTATGAACCTTATCCTATAGTTGCACCTACATACTTATGTTAAAAAAGGTATTGATCTAACTGATCATACTTAGCAATTGCTTTATTCCTAGTTGACCGGTCAACCCATCCAATGGGTGTCAACTATACGGGCCATATGTCTATTTTTATTTTTCATTCAGATTTAGGTCATTTTACATTATTTAATGTCATTTTTCATTTATTCCTTGGTCAATTCTTAACCATTTTTCAACATCATTCTTTTCCTAAGTGATTTACATATTCACTAGTAATTGTAATTCCCTTAGCTTCTTGCCAAATCTTCATTATACTTTCATTTCTTTTTGCCATAGACATTAGTCACAATTCATTGGATCATTGCACATTTTAATGTGCCTAAATTCTCATAATACCCATTTATGTCTTATAATCACATTTCATTCTTTTTTCACTTATTTTTCATCACACACTTTCTTTAATTCATTTTCTTATCAATTTATGGCCATTTATATCCACTAATGTCCAATTCATTTTCGAGTATTCAAGTCACATATGTTGACCACATTATGTGCATTAACATACACACTCTTTTTTTAATCAATTCATTACATTTTCATACATTATACATTCATATACATGGTATTTATCAACATTTTAATCCTTTATACATATGAATATTCACTATTCGTACATCCCTCATTCGGCCATTCTTGGACCAACAATATACCTTTTCAATTCTCATCATTTATTCACATTTCCATCTTCCTTACATATATTTATACTAAATACACCAAATGTACTAATCAAAATTATACTTATCCATAATAAAGTCATACTTCTATATAAGTTTTTACACCAAAATATCATATAGATGTACTTGTATATGTTTCATTTCAACTTTACATACTACAAGTCATATAAATGTTCCCATTTGCACCCTTAAATATACATATTCTTTTATGCCATAATTTCATGTCAATTACCATATTTTCATGAATCCCTATTAAATTTTCATCTACACATCTTTGTATCCATTTTCTCATTAAAATAAGGCCATTTACATCTATAAACCCAATACACTTTCATACACACTCTAAGCACCATTCGGCCATACATTGTTTCTCACTTTACATATTCAATTTTGATCTCTTTTTCCATAATTTCATGCCTTTTACATCAATATTCATCAAATACCTTTATATACCCTTCATGTACATACATACATTTTAATTATTCATACCTACATAATATAGACATCATGTGGCCATTCAATGTCCTATATCATCCATGTTCATTCACATACATTTTAACACATTTTCATCATTTATACATACATTCATACCAAATACATCAAATACATCACATAATTATATACATTTCTATGGCATTTTTCATACAAGGAACATAGATATGTTTTCAATTCAAATTCACTTACCTTTATTACAAAAATTCACCACTTTTAATGCTTCTTTTAGACTTCTTTCTCTTTTTCCCTCTCTTTTTCTACATCCACAATACTAGGTTTTAGAAAATTCCTTAAAAATCCATATTAACTCTAAATTGAGTTCTATTTATTCCTAGAGTCTTAGAATTATCTCTAGTTTTCATAACTGAAATAAAAATTAAAATTTGAAAACTTACTATTCATGGTGACACTATTCACCAAGTTACAAATTCTCTTTCCACAAGCCTTCTTTTGATGAATTTTCACTTCTAGTTGCTTAATTATGGTGTGAAAGGAATTTTAGAGGGATTAATTACTTGATTTGGTAGAGAAATGGTTGATTTAAAGTGGCAAAAAAGAGAAAAATGTGATGGCCATTTTAAAGGGAAATGGCTATGGTTTCTTGAGAATAAATGAAGAATATGGGTGTATTTGGTGTTTATGGGCTCACCCATATCAAATCACTATTTTATGTAAGTGGCTCGTGGGCCCCGTTCACTTATTTCTTAGTTTTCATATCCCATTTTGCTTAGTTTTGCGTTAAATATTAAAAATTCTTTTCTTTTGTTTTAGACCTCTAAAAATTATAATTCTTATGCCATAATTCCCAATTTAATCCCATTAAAAGGCTCATAAATTTTTGGGTCAAAATTCCACAGTTGACCTAGGGTTACTATTCACTCGCGAAATATAAATATTTTGAATAAATAGTAAACGACCTCTGAATATTAAAATTCTTTCTCTAATGGACTCATTGTGATTTTTGACCTTCAAGGTGTGTCATATTTGGGTCCATCCAAGCACATCCCAGAGCAATCCCAGCATAAATCCATTTTGTGTCACTATTCACTTTTTTACTGTCTATTATGATTTATTGATTTTGCTAAATCTTTTAATTAATTCATTTTCATCATTTTCTTGCTCATCAAAGTTTTATGAGTAGTACTTGCCCTTTTTGGCCATTATACAATGCCTTGACTTCCCGAAAACACTATTTATGGCTCAAAAGGTACTGTTCATGAAACTTTGTTTCACGAGCATTACACATATGTCACTCAAGCACCCCGAACAACACTTAATTTCGGTAGAAACTTTAGAGAATTTTAAAAATTCACTTGAACCTCTAAAATCATTGCGTTTGTTTTAAAAATCCTCAATTAGTCCCATTTAAAGGCTCGTAAAATTTCATGGCCAAATTCTATCGACAAGATAGTTAACTAATTACATCGATTTATGTGCAAAACTTAAAATTAAGAAAAAGTAGCAAACGACCTCGAAATTTAAAAATTCCTTCACCAATGGACTCAAGGGAATTTTTGACCTTTAAGGTATGGTATTTTCAGGTCCATCCAGCACATCTTGAGTCATTCTTAGCCTGAATCCATTTGAGCCTATAGTCCACTATATTATAGCATAAAATAATTTATTAGTTATGCTAAATCTTTAAATTAAATCATTTTAAAGCCCCTCAAAGTTTCATGACCAGTACACTCTACCTCGAGCCTCATGAAGGTGACCCGGCACTTTGGGCACACTTTCGAGCCTCGAGGGTACTATTCATAAAGCCTTGACTTACGGGCATTACATATAATTTTAAAGACCAAAATATCTTATTATTATTTTTTATTGAATATATGCAAATTAAGTATAAATCTTTAAATTCAAAATTTTGAACCCAACTTTAGTTTTAATAGCTAAAACTTATCCATTTGTAATATACTTTTTATAAAAAAGATAAACTTTACTTATCTAGAATAGTATATTTATGATATATAAATGGTATATATATAATATTTGTAACGTTCGTACACCAAGACTTTGAGAATAGTACCTCAAGATCTAAAAAGTGCGACCAGAGTGCCGGGTTACCTTCATGAGGCGTGAGGTAGGGTACACTATTCCTTAAACTTTACAAGGCTTAAAAAGGGTGAAAATGACTAAATTTAAAAATTTACCAAACTAATAAATTATTTTGGGCTGTAAGCTCGTGGGTCATAGGCTTAGATTGAGTTAGGCCAAGAATAACCTGGGATGAGCCTAGGTGGACATGAAAATATCATACCCTGATGGTTAAAAATTGTAACGAGGCTAACAATGAAGGAATTTTAATTTCTTGAGGTCATTTGAGAATTTTTTGGTATTTCGATAAAATTGTGATTTTTTCATTATTTTTTGCTAGCCTATCTCCCGAAGGAATTTGACTGTGAAATTTTGCATGCCCCTAAATAAGGCTATTTAAGGATTTTAGAAATAAATGCAATAATTTTTAGAGGTTTGGGTGAATTTTTAAAATTCCTTGAAATTCTATCGAGAAATAAAGATTCCTGAAAATTTGGTTCGCCTATTTTTTATGGAATTTTGTTGTAAAATTTTATGATCATCTAATTGGGACTAAATGAGGATTTTAGGAACAAACAGTGTAATATTTTGATGATCATGTGATTTTTAAAAATTTCCCAAAGTTGGCTGCCCCTATTACTAAGAAATCGAGTTTTGGGACATTCGAGGACCGCGTGTCGCGACCTGCGGCACCTTTGCACCAAAAAACATAGCGTTGACACTTGTCCCTCAGCCCTATATCAACCACCACTTTAGCATACTCCACTCAACCCCACTTTTCTTTCTTTTTTTTTTTTCTCCTTCATTCTTTTATTGGCCACATTTTTTAGTTTTCTTTCTCCTCTTTCATGGCTATTCCAGCTTCACAATCTCCCCTGCTTGCCTCTAAAAACCAGTAATTCAAGTAAGGAATTCACTCCTTAAGATTTGAGAGTTTACAAGTTGCTTAAGAATTCAAAAGAAATCAAGAGTTGAGCACTTGTGTTTCCATAGGCAATAAGGAAATCCAACAACAGAGTAAGTTAGTTCTCTTTAATTTTTACTTTGATTCTCGAAGGATTTTCTTTCTCAAACAAGTTTACATGGTTAGAATTCTATTAGAATTCTAAGATGCTAATGTATGTAATTTTAGTGCTTTTTGAGGGGAACACTGTGAGGGATAACAAAAAGGGGAAATTCTGAGGTTAAAGTACGGGAGGCATGTTAAGGGTTTTGAAGGAATAAGGCTTATTAAAGAGCTAAAGGCTACTAGATTCTAAAGAAAAGCCAAGAAGGTATGTGAATTTAATTGATTAATAATATGCCTTATTTTTTTTTATGAAAGATTTCGTGATTGAGTGGCCGAAAATTCTAGTTGGATTGGGTGTGGCTAATGTGACCATGAATAATGCTTAATGGGTGCGTAAGTGTGTACCAAAGTTTAAGGTTGATAGGGCTAGAATTCATGAGGTTAATGGGCTGACTTTCAATAGTGTCGTGGCTATGTGTGTTCCTTGCTCTTAAATTTTAGATGATCTGAATAGGTTGGTATAAGTCAAAAGTGTGTGGATGACATGTATGTGTGTGGCCTTGTATGCTGAATGGCTAAAAGTATACATATATATGGTGAATTTAGGGGAAAAAGAGCATGTGTGTGTGGGGGGTATGTCTGATCAAAGTAGATGTTAGGGCTGTAATGGCTTATAATGTATGATATAGGGGTATATTTATGCTAGAACAATGGTAGGTGGTTAGGGTGTTATATTGGAGTAATTGAGTTATAAAATGGAATCAAAATTGTGAACTTTTGTGGACATATATGAATTAAAGTGAGGCTATTTTTAAGTCACCTTGTGAAGTGTAAAATAGTAGGGGATGCATGGCATAGAATACATATATATGTGTCTATAAGTATAAACATAATAAACAATTGCCTAAGATACGTGTGAATGTCAAATAATAATAGCGTATGGTTGCTTATGAATAAAGGTATTTATATCATTCTTTAAAAAGCTAGGTCAAGAGGTAGTTAAGAGACCTAGAGTGTCTATGATGGTGTACATAATGTGAAGATTATGATGGCAATTTGGTATGGCATGAAAAATGTGCCTAGGTGGTAAAGTAATGAAATAATGTGTGCTTTGTGTAGGATATAGTCATGGCTAAAACATATAAATGTAAGGCATTATAATGCATGGCTTTCTAATGTTTATATGTAATTATGTATTAGATAAATAAGACGTGGCATGTGAATGTGAGAGATTATGGAAATTGTATGTAATTGATTGTTAGTCAGGAAAAAGGTCAAAAGAGGTGGCATGGAAATATAGGTATAATATGCACGAAATAGTTATATTAAGATATGAAACTAATATAATTGGAATGGCAATAATTGCATATCATTAAATTGAAAATATAATTTATGTATGAGAGTAATATGGCATGCTAAAAATTAGATAGCATATGGGAAAATAATGAACTAATGAAGTAAAAGAGAAGGTCTTGAAAATGGTTTAAAAAGAATATGAAAAACTTAGCCTAAATAAATGAATTATAATGGCACAAAATGGTGCCTATATCATAAACCCTTTGTACACTTAAACTAAATGACATGTGAAGCCATTTTAATGCTAGTGCAAAAGTGTAATTTGATAAGAACATGCGCCTGTAAGGGCTAACTGCTTGGCATGAAGTAAGTCATATAAAAATGCCTAAAATATAGGGCTATGGGCCTATAATAGTGGCAAAAACTCATAGAATGACCTATAATTGTCCAAGTTGAATTTTAACTATGGAAATAAATTCATAACTAACTGTAAAACATTTTTAAATATTATAAAATAATGATTAGTAAATAAATGAATGTAAAATAAAGTCAGATGGCCCATTAGTTAGGCACCCATTGGATGTGTTGACTAATTAACTTAGGGATTAGCAGTTACTAGACTGTATGATTATCATACTAGGTTGGTACAGTGATCGAGGTTCATTGTTGAGCCACTGCACTAGTCTATAGGGCAGACACTTTTTGTTTCTAGCACTATTGATTGTATATTGAGTTATGTAGGTATAGTGGTAGCGATCCCTAAAGGGACCACTGCACTAATATACTGGTAGATCATAATGGATTATTTGATACGATCAGTATTTTGCCCTTGGGAGGGTCTTATGAACTGATCCCTATAGGTTATAGGCCAGTGCAGTGGTAGGGGTCCAAAATGTGGGCCACTACACACCTTTCAATTCCCTCTTGTTTCGATGTCTGTAAGTGTAGTCTACCTAGTTGGGCTTATGAAATAATTTAAATAATGAACTTAGAAATAATGGAATGATTGAATAAATTATGGAAATAAACTGAATAAAAATTATCATAGTGGTATTTCTGTAAATTTGAAGAACATATGACATAGTATCTGAATGACATCAATTATTTGGCATGTTGCTCACAAACTACACCTAGATAATTATTTTACACTTACAAGTGTTTGATATAAATGTAATTACCTAGATGATGGAATATATGTAAGTGAAATATATTATTACATTTCTTTAAAATGGGATCTACATACTTAAATCCTTTGTGGTTAATGTATTAAAGCATCTGTGTGCTTACATGAGACATGCTATTAATTTATTAAATTCACCATTGAGTTTTATACTCAGCGTACCAGTGTTTTGGTACATAGGTAAGCAAGGATAGCTATCTAGCCTCATAGTGCATGCAGTGTAGCAGTAGAGACAATAAACTTTTAAATATTCTTATGTATTAATGTGTATAGTAAGCACTTATGTAAAAATTGTAGGTTATGTGTCCAACATGCTTAGAACTACTGAAGTCTGTAACTTAAGCAAATCAGTCATTAAATAGATGGGTGTTTAATTGTCTTGGGCTTGCTTGTGGCTTTTTATATCTATGGGTTTGAGGTCTTAAGTGTTTGATTTTGACATATATGAAATGTGTTGATATCTGATTGGGGGACTAAAAGGCTCTAGGTCGAGATTATTGGTTGTTGTATATTAAAGTGTTTTTAATAGGTGTTGGAAAATTTTTGGTATATCACCGAGGTAGCTGTTATGCTGCCAAACTCTTTTAAGACCTATAAAGGGTCTGTAAAGGCTTTGTCTATATCTATCAGACCATGTATGCATGTGTATAAGGATTAGAATAGATATCTAAATCATATCTAATAGAGTTTTAAAACAATCCATAAGTGTTAATGAGTTTTCTTGGAGTAAATTCTAGGATGGGTGACCCATTAGGAAGTGCATCACCTGTCGAGTTCTTCGGGAATTCGGTAGGAGGTGTCTCAATATTTTTTTCAAAGTAATATATTTGCAATATATTATGGTATATACTTATATTTTTTCTTTATTGATATTGCTAGTGCCAATTTCTGTTCTTAATTATATAAGTTAGAATATATAGAAGCCTCAAGTTTTCAAATTAACAATGTGTTTGAAAAGCTATTATGTAATTGGATTTAGGTGTAATTGGTGGTAATTACACTTAAGTGGTATGTTTGTCTAACCATATAATTACTTGATTAGCATGTAATTAGAATTCTCACTATCTTCATGAGAGTTTGTGGTAATTACACTGTATAAATACTATCGGTCCTAAAGAATTAAGAGGGGAAAAGGGTGAATTGAGTCTTCCAAACTTTTTGGGTTTCTTTTATAACTCAAATTTTGTATGCTTGATGAACTATATTCTTTTGAAACAAAATTAATTGATTATGAAAACAAGTTTTTAATGCAAGCTTCTTTTGAATATAAGAAAGAAGTTTTATAACATAAGAAGCAAAATTTTTTTGTGAAAAACTTTTGTGAACCCATAAAGGCTGCTTAGAACAGATTTAATAAATCAAAAATAGCATTGATCAGAATTTAAATATAATAATTTAACACAATAATTAGTGGTTTGACTATTCCAAGCTTACATCCATTTCCTCAAGTAAACACACTTGAGTTTCCACTATTCCACTTAACTCTATTTCACATATGCAAGAGTTGAAAGATTTACAATTAAACCTATAATCTTTTTGAAGATAAAAGATATGTAAAAAACTTCTTAGAGTAACTTCTAGCCTTTTGATACACAATTTTATAGAAAATCTTTTATATTAAAAAACTATCAATAGATTACAAGTGAAAAACTATAATCTGAGATGAGGAAGGTGTGAGCAATTGAAGTGCTATATATAGGAGAAAGTGACTTATAAAATAGATTAAAACTTTCTCTTAAGAGAGAAAATAACTTTTAACTTCTTTTTAAATTATTTAGGACATTTAGTGAACTTAATTATACTTGAAGAACATTTCTATCTATTATACTTAACAAATTACCCATTATTTTTTAACACAATTTTCAAAAACTAGCTGTTATTTTTGTTTATTTGTTAAATCTATCCATTATTTGATCTATCATATAATACATCACTTATCTAATAGAATAAATCACCATTAAACACAATTATAGATTAGGTACAGTTCTATGCTCAAGTGATTTAACCTAGTTGATAGTTTAGGCAAGACTTATTATGACTTAATGAATGATGTGTGTGCGTGATTCCTCATTTATACTTTACATAGATAATCTATTGTTGAGATGAATTAATAAACTTGAAGTTGTTTCAACATCTGATCTATCATCCTTTTCGCCCTTTTGATTTGTTACCCCTTTCTCAAATTTACAAGATAAAGGAAACTAAGTGTAGAATAGTTCTTTAGAAAATTTAATTAGGTTTTATTATCATCAAAATTTTGAGTTGTAGCCTTTGAGCCAACAATCTCCTCCTTTTTTATGATGACAAAACCTTAAACTTATTTTTTTTTATAGAAATACTCTTGTTAGGCAAATGGTCGCCCTAAATCTATACATAGGGGTAAAATGTGTATGTGTGCGCATATATATATATATATATATATA
>CANXYI011498096.1:0-10567 GCA_948208565.1 Hura crepitans
TTTTAGCCTATTAAGTTTTATTTTCTTTTATATTTTAAAATGATTTTGCAAACCATTTTCCTTTAAACTTCCCTAATGTTTTCCTACTATAATTAGGACACAAAATGGATGAAATTTGACTTGTTCTAAGTATGAATTATAGGTTCAAAATTGAGTGCATGAAAAGAGAAAATATGAGCTAATTGTGAACTAAATAGACCAAATTTTTCTACATGAATACACCATGTGACCCAATGAGCCTATATATGTAGAATGGTGAAGTATTATGACTTTTTAGGTCTTATATGGCATAATGTCACATGAGATATGGATTATGTAGTAGGTGATCAATTAAGTGGATGGATTGAGTATGCAATGTGCGCATATAAATGTATAATATAAGACAAAACTATGTCCAATTAGATAAATTAAGATACTTTAATGAGAATGTGAAAATAATGTGCTATATAAAAATGTCATAAGAATAAAATGTATTACTAGACAATAAATTTAAGATTTAAGATTAACATATTTTCACCATAAACTGGAAAGAAGTATGATACAATTGATAGCAAAAGTGATGAGATAATGAGAATGTGAATGTGATGCATAACAATGTGTTATAAATGTGACATTGAGTATCATATGTTAACTCAACTTGAATTTATGAATACACATGTGGTAAGTGAATAAAAAGAATATGAGTAGGAATAAGTAATGAGATATATGATAAAACTATGATGAGTAATGAGAAAGTAAGTGGGATACTTAATAATAAGATATGAGAATGTGGAATTGAGTACCACATATTGAGAAGAGTTAAGCTTATGATCTTACCATGTGAAATTGAAACTAAGAACAATGTGATATGATGAAACATCTTGAGAAAAATGTACATTATAAGATGAATAAACTAGGAATAAAAAATGAGATAAATTGGATGATGAATGGTAAATAATGAATTTTGGCTATGTATGGCTAGACTACTAATAACATTAGGATAGGCTAGCATGTCGATAGGGCCTTTTATTAGTTTTATGTCTTATGTGATATGGCAAGTACAATCATATAAGGTTAGCAACCACTGTACATTATTTGAAGCTTTTTAGAGCAATTATAGCTCTTCGAAGCATATGTGACTCTATGAAGCAATTGTGACTTTATAGAAATGACTACGCATTATGAGCTACCACTGCATAATATGCGTGATAATCATTATCCAATTTACTTTAGTCAAGGTATATATTAGGCTAATTTAACTAAACATAAATGAGATGTTATGAGTTATAAAAAATGTGATTAAATTAGCATATGAGTAAAAATGTGATTAATATGATCTAAATTAAACTAATAAAAATTGATTAATGAGTAACTATGTTTAACTTAATATGGTAAAAGTAAATAAGATGTGTCATCAAGTACATGAGGTAAAGTGAATCTAAAATATTGTTTGGGCTTCTTTAAAGTATTCCTATGAGCATATGAGCACATGATAAATATTCCATGTATGAAATCAACTAAGAAGGTGAGCTTAGATAAGTCATGCATGGATTAAGTGTTAACTATAACTTTAGAATACGTTTAAAGAGTATATGTGAATGTCTACATGCATGTTGTGAATGCTATGTTTATTTTGTGTATTGGTAGCCAAAGAAAGGGAAGAATAGGTAAATTATGGTGCTTATATGTATGTGCCATAATTGTGAATACCTTTGGCATAAGTTAATCTAAAGTGAAAATTGTTGACTAAATATGTGATCTTATGGGTATGTATGTGGTGAGGGATATCAAGGTTAATGATTTATTGATATTGGGTTGAGATAATATGAGTTATATATGTATTTTAGGGTGAAACAATTGTGCTAGTACCATGTTAAAATGCTAATAATTAACTTGTAGATGTGTAACTATAATGTGATGAGTGAAATGATATGTAAAAAGATGAGATAATAAATAAAATATGAATATGAGATCATAAGGTAAATAATTTTTCATGTGAAATACTATAAAGTGATACTTGATGTTGTAAATTGATAAGTGATAATTGGGTTCTAGTATTAAGAGAATATTATGGTGAAAAGTGGGCTTAATTGCATAAATTATGATGAAGTGTGAATAATGATGAAAATGGATAATATGTTAAAAAGATGGGATCAAAATGAGATTGATAGGTTGATGTGGGTATTACATTAAAGGCAATTTGAGATGAATTATGTAATGTATGATAGTAACTATAATTATGTAATCGTGTATTTATGATGAAATAAATGGTGGAAGAAGCATGAGTAGTGAGCTAAAGCAATAGCAAATAAAATGGTATGTTATTAAATGATAAGAATCATGAGAAGAATACTTATGTGCTATGAATGAAGGGCTTATTGTGTACATTAGTATGGGTTGCTAAGTATATAAAATAAGTGTCTGAGATATATTGAGTTAAATAATATTGATTAAGGCTTAATAATGGCATTGAGGAGAAGAGTAATTAAGTATATGCATGTCTGTGTATATTGATGAGTATGAGTATGGGTTATGAATATATTATGCGATTACATGGTATGATTACATTGCAACACATGTGTATGACTGTGCTATATGAAAATGTGATATGTATGTGTTATACAAGCATGTTATATGTTGTGGAAGTAATTAGAATTTAATTATGCACTAATAAACTTTATTACTTAAAGCGTTGGTTTTTCCCACATGTAGGTTGAGTATGTGCTCAATGATAATCCTTTTATTAGATTCATATATTTGAACTAGTTAAATTTCTATTTTTGATATCTAACCATTTTGATTAAAGTATAATATAAAAATTTAAGTTTTGATTATACACATTTAAATAAGGTTTTAGGTATATGTATGTGAAGGGTATACATATATAACCTTAGTGCTAAGTTGTGTTTGACATATGAATATAGGCTTTATATGGTTCGGTGCCATTAGCATATAATGTAGAACTACTTCATTTGGTGTCTTCGAGCATCTAGAGAAAGAATATCACATTTAGTTGTATCAAAGTCAAGTTGAGGTAGTTGTTGCCTATAAAACCTGAGCCTATTATGCATCTGAATGTATCTATGTGATTTGAATGTGCATACCATTGCATATTGCCAATATAAGCTGTCATATACTCTTGCAAGGTTGCTCTCTATTGATTTTAGGTATGTTTCCCTTCTTGATATGTCTGTGATTGATTCAATCATTAAACCATCATTTGAGACATAGTGTATGAGTACAAGTTTTGGATATGGATTTATTATATGAGCTTTGGGTTGTGATAAAGTATAGACATAAGTGGATTTCTTTTGAGACATTCGATGATGAGGATGTGATTACTGTAATTAAGAGGTTAGATTTCCTATCCAAGATGATTTAATTGCAGTAAAAAAAAGTTAGTGGGATAAAGTGTCAGACTTGCCTAGTTCACATAAGAATACAATAGAACTCATAGTAGGGCATACCTAAGAGGGGAAACCCATGAAAGATGATTATGTGCATTATAATAAAGACTATTTGTGTTTAAAGATAACAAACTAAGAAAGTGAGACTAATGAAAAAGTGAAAGTGCCGAAGATAACCTACAAGTTGCATTAGATAGTGCAAATATAAAGAAAAAGGATATTAAGTATGAGATTAGAGATAAAACAATCATGAAAGTAGTGCCTTGGAAAAAAGTGCTTTAATTTGGATGGAAAGAGAGGACATTATGAGATATTAGTACCTTCTGTTGTTTGATCTAGTTAATTTTGAGGACAAAATTACTTAAGAGTTAAAGGTTGTAAAGACTTATATATATGGCCTAGCAGAGATGATAAAATAATTTTTATGTGCATCAGAAATAATAAAAATAATTTTTGGGATTTTTAAAATAAATAATATTTTCATAAAAATAATAAAAAATTGAATTTTCATGCTATTAAGGATTTAATTACATAAAAAGGGTTTTTATGAGGACTGTAAATGAAAATAAGTTGTAAGCCTATATGGATCATTGGATTGGATTTAAGTAAATAAATCCTAGCCTTTGGTTTATAAGGGTACAAATAGCCCTTTTTGAATATAAATAATAGTAAAGTGAAAATTGATCAACGTATTTTTCTTTTGCCATTTTCTCTTCCAAGTTATAGAGAATGGTTTTCAATATTTTGCAAGGTAGTCTGATTTCTAACTTCTAAGTTTTTATTTTATGCTTTACCTTCTCCTCTGAATTAGGTTTAATATGTATGTGTGTGTTGTGTTCTTGAGTTTTCATGATGGAAAAAGAAGGAGAGGAGATGTAAAAATGGGGAAATCAAGTGGGTATATAGTGATTGAAACATAGATGCCTAAGGAAATGGTTTTGTTTGCATCTAAACATCATGCGCATATTCAATTTTTGGTTTCTTCTTGAATTTTTATTTCAATTTTGCATTTTAGGTTTCCATTATAGTTATACTTAAATTGGCTTAGAATGGATGAAATTTTGTGAAATTTATGTGCCATTGCATGTGTAAATTATGATGAAAAATGTTAGGAAGCTTATGGTATGAGTTCAATTTAATTTAAAAGTGTTTTGATGTGATTTGGGATAAAATTAGGGTGAAGTTGCTATTGAAAAACGTCAATTTTCACATTAGAATCTGTAAAAAAAAAAAAAAAGGCCTTATGGCCTTGAACTTGTGTAGGCCACATTTGTTTTTTTTCCACATTTTAAAACATTTTTGCAAATAATTTTCCATCAAACTTCTACAAATGTTTTTCTATAATACTTGTGACAAAATGGATGAAATTTCACTTATTTTAAGGATGAATTATAGGTTCAAAATTGAGTACATGAGAAGAGAAAATATGTACTAATTATCAACTAAATGGACCAAATTTTCCTATATAAACATACCAAGTGACCTAATTAGCCTATATGTAGTAGAATGGTGAAATATTATGACTTGCTAGGTCCTATATGGCATAATGTGACATGAGAAATGGATTATGTACTATGTGATCAATTAAGTGGATGAATTGAGTATGCGATGTGCGCATGTGTAGGCATAATATGTGATAAAGTTATGTCCAATTGGATAAATTGGGATACTTTAATAAGAATGTGAAAATAATATGCTATGTGGAAATGTCATAAGAATAAAAAGTATTACTACACATTAAATTTAAGATGTAAGATGAAATAATTTGCATGATGAACTGGAAAGAAATATGATACAATTGATAGCAAATGTGATGAGATAATGAGAATGTGACTGTGATACGTGACAATGTGATACAAATGTGACATTAAGTATCATATGTTAACTTAACTTGAATTTTTCAATACACATGTGGTAAGTGAATTAAAAAAACTATGAGCAAGAATAAGTAATGAAATATGTAATGAGACTATAATGAGTAATGAGAAAGTAATTGGGATATCTAACAATAAGATATGAGTATATGGAATTGAATACCACATATTAAAAAGAGCTGAGCTTGTGATCATACCATGTGAAAATTAAAACTAAAAACAATGTGATATGATAAAAAATCTTGAGAAAAATATGTATTATGAGACAAATAAATTGTGAATAAAGAATGATATAAATTGCATGAAAAACATAAATAATGAACTCTGCCCATTTATGGCTAGACTACTAATAGCATTTGGATATATTAGCATGATGATAGGGTCTTTTAGCACTACTACATCTTATGTGATATGGTGTGTATAGCCTTATAAGATAGTGACCACTGTACATTATGTGAGTCTCTTTAGAGCAATTATAGATCTTCAAAGCATATATGGCTCTCTAAAGCAATTGTGATTTTTCAAAAATGGCCGCATATTATGAGCTTATACCATATGTGATGTGCTAGGTGCAGCTATATAAGGTTAGTGACTGCTGCATAATATGCGTGATACCCGTTATCCAGTATACTCTAGTCAAGGTATACATTAGGCTAATTTAACTAAACATAAATGAGATATTATGAGTTATCCAAAATGTCATTAAATGAGCATATGCATGATACTTAAAATGAGTAATGGGTTAGTCTTAATGTGATCTAAATTAAACTAAACAAAATTGATTAAAGAGTAACTATGTTTAACTTTATGGTTAAAGCAATTAAGATGTGACATCAAGTACATAAGGTAAGTGAATCTAAAATATTGTTTAGGCTTCTATAATGTATTCCTATTAGCAAATGAGTATGTGATAAATATTTCATGTATGAAATCAATTGAGAAGGTGAGCTCAGATGAGTCATGCATGGATTGAGTGTTAATTATAAATTTAGAATACTTTTAAAGATTATATATGAATGTATACATACATATTGTGGATGCTATATTTATTATGTGTGCTGACAGACGAAGAAGGGGAAAAATAGGCAAATTATAGAACTTGTATGTATGGGCCATTATTGTGAATACTTTTGGTGTAAGTGAATCTAAAGTGAGAATTGTTGACTAAATATGTGATATTATGGGTATGTATGTAATGGGGAGATATCAAGGTTAATGATTTATCGGTACTGGGTTGAAGAGGTAATATGATTTATAATTGTATTTTAAGGTGAACCAATCATGTTGGTACCATGTTGAAATGCTAACAATGAAATTGTAGATGTGTGATTATAATATGATGAGTGAAATGATATGCAAAAATATGAGATAATAAATGAAATATAAAAATGAGATCATAAGGTAAACAATTTTTAATATGAGTTGCTATAAGGTGATACTCGATGCTATGAATTGATAAGTGATAATTGGGTTCTACTACTAAAAGAATACCAAGGTAGAAAGTGGGCTTAATATATGTTTTTGTCATAAAGCATAATAGAATTTAAAATTTTTAACAAAAACTAATCAATAATAATAGATCCAAATTAATTAAAGTGGTTATTTGCACTTTCACACAAAGCAGCATAAAGTATATTATCGCAAATAATTATGCATTTTCCTTTTCTTTTGCTCTTCTCATTGGGTTATTGCAAACCATAGTGAATCTTTAGTTGGGAACAACTCCTAGATATCTACATAAAGGTATCCAATTTTTTAGGTGTTAGTAGAAAAATTGCACAGATGAATAAAGAATAAAGAAAATCAGAATGGGAGAGGAAGGGAGAGCTTTTGCATTAATTTCTATGTCTGTAATGTGTTTCTTGATGATTAAGAGTCTAATCCCTCTTATAATTCCTTTTGCATTAGCTTTTGACACTTAAAAACTGACTTAGAAGGCCCTATAGCAGAGCCATACATATAAGCTTTCCAGGCTTATATGTATAGGCCTAATAATGGGCTTAAGTGCAAATTGCACATGGCTTGGTGGGTCTGTGGCTCAACTCGGCCACTTAATTAGCCCCTTATCAATTTAATCCAAGGCTCTTTTAACTCTTAAAAGGTCTATAAAATCTAGAACTAAAATGTTATGGCAATTGGACCTAACAAGATCCAGTTTTAGAAACCCTAGTTCTGGTATCCAAAAATGGATTAGGTCCACTTTTGGAAACCTTAGTCCTAGTTTCTTAATTTGTTAATAAGCTCCAAGTTAAATTATTTTCCTCATTTTTTATTCATCTATTAATGATATCTCATATCATTAATCCACTCAAATACTTTTACCCTCCTTTTATTTCCCATAATTTTTGACCTTATGGGTTTTCAAAGCACATTGGTAGTACACAATACATAAGAGTCCTAGTCCAACTGGGATTCTTGTTGTACAATCTCATTAGCCTAATAATTAATTCTCAATCAATTATCCACTTATGTATGAATCTAGAGCAGTGTCTAGCCACACATCAGGACTACCTAAGTGTCAAAAATGTCAAGTGGTTTAACTTAACCCTTTCATATATAGTTGCCATGTAATTCATTTTTTCATAAGACTTTATCGCATTTTGGTTTGAGTATGGACATGTATCAACTGAATGCTTGGTTAGGTATGTTAAATTAAGCCCTAAATATGTTATTTCTAATATTTATTCCTTTATTTGAAAAATGCCCTTATGACTCTCATTGACACTTACATTTTACTTTGGCTAAAGATTCTCAGAATAGAGGCATATTAAAATAATGAGATAAACTCCCTATAAAAATCCAAAGTGGTGAATCCTCTATTGATCACTCAACTACCTTCAAGTATTTCAAACTATACCTAACAACCTAGATATGTATACATCATGGCAATGTAAGAGCATCAGAGTCAAAGTACAGTTCTCTATACTTAAGATAGCCTTAGTGATCTCAAGTTAGAACATACTTGCACAATTGATATAATGAGATTGTTTCACTAATATAGATTATTTATCCATGTGAATATTCTCATTATAAGTCTCCAATAAACTTGTTTCTTAAACAAGCATCCATATGTTATCTCCAAGCATCACCATGTTTATAGCTTGTGAGAACTACTATTTAACTATGTCAAAAAGCATAACATGTGCTAGTCTATCTATATTAACAATGTCCCATCTTATTAATACTATGAATAGTGATAGTTTTGGTATGTCACATTTACATGTAATAAGAATCTCACATTAGAACACTTTATAGTTTCCTCTGTATTGTGAATATACTAGGGACTTTATTACATAGTTTAAGATCATATCAAACCAATGAATTTACATAAGTACTATAGTAATAAAGAATGCCCTTTATTATAAACCAAAGTTTATTATGTACATAAAATGTCCCTATTACATGTAAGCTCTAAGGCATACTAATAACAATCTCCCATATATCTAATATCAATATTTTTTACATAGAGATCAAATCTATTTTGTGGTAGTACCTTAGTGAGAGGATCAACAATGTTCTGATTAGTGGGACTCTTTTAATCTTCACATCTTGCCTTGCTACATCTCTCTAATGAAATGATAACACCTGAGTATATGCTTGGATTGTTGATAAAATCATGGTTCTTTAGTCTATGCAATGGCCATAGTATGATCGTAATATGAAGGTATTGGGTTAATAATGGTTGGTCCCACTCCTAGTTTAGTGATGAACTTCTTGATTTACACCACTTCCTTAACTACATTGAGAGCTCTAATGTACTCTGTCTCAATTGTTGAGCCTATAGTTGTATCCTATTTGGAACTCTTTTAATTAACTGTACCTTTTGTAAATAAGTACACAAAATTTGATTGAGATTGGCAATATTCTTTATTAGATTAAAAGCTAGCATTTGTATACATGCTTACTTGCAAATCCCCTTCTCTATAAGCCAAGAATAAATCTTTAGTCCTTCTCAAGTACTTAAGGATATTCTTGATAGTCACCTAATGTTCCTCTTTATAGTTGGATTGGAATCTGCTCATGACACTTAAAGCAAATGTTACATTAAGTGATAGATCCTAACTAAAGCATATGGGGTCTTACTTATGCATTATCTCTCCTTTTGTGTCTTAGGACATATAAACTTAGAAAGGACCTTTCATCGGGTCATTAGAATGAATCTTTTCTTCAAGAGATCCATGTTAAACCTTGTTAGAATCTTGTCTATATGCATAGATTTTGAAAGACCAATTAACCTCTTAGATCTATATCTATAGATCCAAATCCCTAGTATATAGGTTGGTTCACTTAGGTCTTTCATAGAGAACTTCTTAGATTGCTAAATGTTAACTGATTGTAGCATTGAGACATCATTTCCCATGATTAATATGTCATCCACATGTAATACTAGGAGAATGACTGCACTCCCACTAACCTTCTTATAAACATATGGTTCATCTAGATTTTGTGATAAGCTAAACTCTTTGATCATCTTATCAAATCAGATGTTCTAGCTCCTAGATGCTTGCTTTATTCTATATATGGACCTTTAAAGCTTGTATACCTTTTTATTATCACTAGATGTGAATCCCTTAGATTATGTCATATACACCTGTAGACACCCCACCTTAACCAATGATGATAGCCAGAGATGGAGTTCTTGAGCATAGCACAAAAGACCATCAAGATCTAGGTCCACACGGACTTACTATCTATGTCTGCATGGACTACCACAAAAGTAAATCAGAACCCAGCCCATAAAGACCACAGACCATCACTTCAAAAGCCTTAGTCTGTACGGACCATCAAGGATAAGTCTGCATAGACTTGCCATCAAAAAATAAACTTCGAATCTAAACATTGCCTCTTTAGTCCAGGAGTCAGAATCCTTAAAGAAGGAGCACTTTCTCCTGACGAGAATATACAAAAAAAACCCTAAAGAAGGGGTATAAAGACTTCTCTTCATGAGGAGGGGGGGTTCAAAAAACATATACAAAAAACCATAATTGCAACCATTCCAGTAGTAGAAGGCATCAAAGCTTGGTGAGGCTTGTCACGAGGAAGACGTTAACCATCCTTACTTGCATCAAAAGGCTTTTGTGCTAGTGCTAAAAAAGACTCTTTCACACAGGTAATATCTGAGGTCTATGAATGAGTTTCCTATATCCTTTGTAAGCTAATGATCTCTAAAATGATCAATTTATGAGGTGATACTTTGTTATCCCCATTCTCATTGATGATGAGTAGGATAATCACATTAGACATGTAAATCGTAAATTTGATGTTTATACTTAGCATTAGGCATGCCATGAAAAGTTAATTGCATTG
>CANXYI011498193.1:0-12020 GCA_948208565.1 Hura crepitans
ATATAATAGACCATGTAATGGTTAATAATTTTAAAAATCGATTTTTAATGGACTAGTTTTTTTTCCTTCATGGACCGATTAACCGGTCCATGAACACCCCAAGTTATAGGTTTAATTATTTTTTCAATTAACTAGGTTCAGTTCCTACTCTTGGCCCTACATGATATGCATAATATTGATTTTGTTTTTCTTGTTCCTTATATTTTGTCAAGCGTGCTACTTTTATCAAGTTCATGTTCACATGTTGCTAAGGCAGATTCTTTAAAGGAGGCAATAAGAGCATTAGCTGCACCCCTACGCTGCTACTTACCTTTGTGAGACCTTGTTGATTGTGTTTAAAAAGTCTTGCCTTTCTTGTTACTAAAAGTGTTGTAACTTGATTGCCCTCTCTTGTTCTGTTGCTTATCTCGCTTGCTCATCTCCCTCAACTTCACTTGTTTAACATTAAAGGTTGCATTCACCAATTTGGCAAAATTGTCTATCTCTTGCCCAGTAACACGAACCTTGATGAATCATTTAACCTAACTTCAAATTGGTGACACTTATTCTTCTTATCTATCACCATTTCTAGTGTGTTGTAACTCAATTTTGGGAATACTCTCTCATTTTCTGACACCAAGAGTTGTTTTTTCCTGACATGAATGAATTACCTTCTTTTTTTTTCTAAATATATCCTACCAATATACTCTGAACGAAGGAAAAGAAGAAATCCTAAGTAAGTTGTTGTGGTGATTGTGCAATCTCAGCTTGTCTTTTCACTTTAACCCACCACTAATGAGATTCCTTATATAATAAGGAAGTAACACCCTCAACTTTCTCCTCAGGTGTATAGAGTAAATCATCAAGAATTCTTTCAATCTTTTTAAGCCAATACTCGACTGTAGAAGCATCATCATTTTTTTGGCCCTTAGAGTCTTTAACCCTATTTTTGTGAAGTCTTTCCCTTATTCTCTTCATTGGAAGAGGAGGAAGTGAAGGAGGATATGCTTGTGTGGTGGCTACCATGTTGGTATCGCTCTTGTAACTTACCTCAGTAAGTCTATTACTTATTGTAGGAATGCAATTTGTGCTTGTGTTGGCATTCCGTATGAGATTGGGGCTAGTGGCCCACTTTGAGCTCCATTACATACACTACTATTACTCCTAGTTGCTTCATTTGGTAGTGGCTGAGATTCAAAGTCAATCTTAGTCCATATAAAAGAAAAAAGGATTTGCATAAGACTTGTGCTTTAGTTTTGTGTTGTGTAATGACATATGATACAATGAAGTGAGATGAGGTGACATGCATGTCCTATATGCTTTATCATACCTAGTCTAGCATAGAATCAACTAAATTTAGGCTTTGGTACTACTAAATATAACACCTCCTTACTCAATCTACAATGAAAATGAGTAAGGCAATGCTACAGTATTATGTCAATCCTATAGAAATATGTGCCAAAATTTTCTATTTTAAAATTTCCATTTAAATTATTTTATGACCATTAAAACAATATACAAACATATTAAAAGGCTTTACTATTAAGGGTTATTGTGCCAAAATTCCAGTAGCATAATGTCTGTTTAGGGCACTACCTAAAAATTTTCCTTGCATAAAAAAATAACACTTTTATAACTTAAACAACCCAATCCACAAACTGCAACATCATGTATTTCTCAATTAAATCTCCATAAGATTTAATCCATGCATCATTCACAACTTTCAATTCATATATTAATTTAAGAGTTGTTAACATTCTTTCCATTCATACTTATCACCTCAAATTTACTTTAATAAACATAATAACAACAAAATACTTAAGATGCCCTAATCAGTTTTACTACATGTATATTTAATACACATATCAATATGCATTCTAACCTAACACTACATGTGATAGAATGCCTAGGCCTTATGGATGATCTATAAAAATAATGGAATCTATGCCTACAAAATAAGTGAAGACTGTGGTAGAAACTGATGCAAGATCAATCCCTCCTTTCTTTTGTGGCTCTTGCGCTTATGTGAGTAAACAATCGTGCTAAGGATATAATCTTCAGTGAATGATTTCTAACTTAGACAATCCTTTTTGGTTATCATATGTTATTAACATCAAAGAGAATAATTAAAATCATAAAATCTACTTAATTAATTCATAGTCCTCACCATTTCATGTTCATTTATTTCTTAATATAAATACATATAGCAATATCACATATGCAAATATAACTTACCTATAAATCATGCATAATTAATTTTATTAACATGCATTGCGGCATAGAAATGTGTAAGTGTGTGTATAACTATATTGCCATGCACACACTAAAATTCAAGCATAAGTATCATTCATGCACCAATTTATTTAAATGAAATTTATTTGACTATTTTTCTATTAAATTATTTCTGTGATTTACCCATTTCTCCCTAGGCAAGTAGGAGTACCTAGATAATGGGACTAATGGAATAGCTGAAGTTATAAACAAAATAGCCAAAACTATAAACGAAATCGCCCAAGTCCTAAACAAAATAGCCAAAGTTATAATCTAGAATATTCGAAGCTATAAAAGTGTTTATCTATTAAAATCCCTTATTTGACATGCCAAACTATCTATATGGTATTTAATATTCTAGGTAGAAATTGGATTCATTCCCTTTATTTTTTTTCATTTTAAACCTCATTTCAATAAATCTTTGCATATATCCTCATTTTCATTAATTACTTGAACTGAATTTAGTCAAGTCATAAAATAACCTTCTGATTAGAAATTTTTCAATTTTAATTCAAGATCTTATGTTACATGCATAATCGGCTCCACATGCTATTTCATCCAAACATTAAAATAAGCATAAGTACCATACATTAAAATGCGCATTAAAATTACATAATACAAATGCAAAGTTTATAATTCCCAATATCACATGTTTCAACCACTATTCCCATTTGTACATGCGCTTGTTTAAATTTTACATATTAAGAAATCAAAGAAATATCCCTAATTATCCTCTATGTAAGTTTCGGCCTAAAATAAAATATCATGCACACTTAGCTTTTTCATGATAGCTATATTTAGTTATTTACATTAATCATTCTTAAAGCATTTTTCATAACATTTATCAAATTTATGATTAATCTCACAATTTCTATACTATCATGCATACACTGTATGTATTTATACTTCACTAACTTAAACATCATGACATTAAAAAATATTGTTATTTCTTATCTCAAAGAACTTAAAAATTATGTCATTTCACAATAACCACATTTTAAGTCATAATTCATACTTTCAAACTCATCTCAATCATAAAATTCAAGATATTTAACAATCTACTCTAAGGTGTTTAAGTCCATAAGGTTTCAGCATGCTAGGTTTCCCATAAAAATTTAACTTTTTAATATCCAATCATGCAAGCATTTATCATTCATCACCTATTACATATCTACTACTCAATTTTAAGTTTATTCATTACTTACACAAACCCTAACTTTCAAGATTAAGGACTTTAATAAAGATTGTTTACATTAGAAAAGCATTTTACCTCTAATTGAGCTCTAAAATGCTTCCTCAAGTCCCTATCTTTCTCTTTTTTTTTTCAAATGGCAACAATCTCCTTTTAGTTCCTATGAGTTTCGGCCAAGACATGCACACCACTTTCAAGCTTCAATCAACTTTAAACACAACAATTTCACATTAATTTTAGACCTAAAATCTATCTTAAACCCTTGTCATAAAAATAAAATAGGAAAGAGAGCGTGTGTTAACGATACTTACCACTTATAATTACTATAATTCTACCATACATTCTTCTTACATCCTTAATTATTTATCAACTCCATGATTAATTTCAAGTACATCATGCTTTAAAAGAGAAATTTCATGGCAAATTAATGAATGGATGGGAGGGAGAGAAAGGCATTGGCATATAAAGAGAAAGAGAAAAGATGACATAGACACTATTCACACTTTCTCTTTAATCCAACTTTTCTTTTTATACTTGATCTCAAAGGTCTTTATTTTATTACAGGTCACCATGTCCTTTTTCCTCTTAATCACTCCATTACCTGGTCAAATCTTTAATTAGTGGGTTAAACCATGCTTAATTAAATTAATTAATATTCTTCTAATTTTTTAACACTATTCACTATTTTGTCTTATTTGTTTACTTGTTACTCGGATTTTATTTTTGATTTTTTTTGATCCTAAGACAACCTTATTTCAATTTAATTCTTTAACTATATATTATTCATGAATTGTACTTTTCAAAAATTCAAATTTGCATTATTCGTGTCCTGGGTAGGCTTGAAACACTATTCATAGATTGAAAAGTACTATTCATGAAATAAACATTTTTGGGTCTTTATAATTTTCCCAAGTTTTCTCCTTTTGTTCTCTTTTTAATTTTTCACATGGAAGATGAAAAAGGTATTAATTTATTTGTGTTGGTAATTTTTGCTTTAATGGTGGCATAAGTGACATAGAGGTGGTAATTGCAAAACTGTGTTTGTCATTATTGGTGCTACTTACTATGCTGTTCAAAATTCCTCTAATAAAATAATTGCTTTTGTCTCTACTATTCAAGCCATTGCTTCTTAGTTCAGCTTCAAGTAAAATTAATTGCTCAAGATTTTACTTCTCTTATCATATAAATTTCAATATAGAGGGAATAGTTGCTTATCAAGGAATTTGATAAACATCTATTTGCATAAAAATTTAACTGTGTAATAAAATAAACTTATTATATCTATGTTTCTCAATCTATTTTTATTGTATTTATTTATTTTTTAGATTTTCTTATGGTATTTTATTTATTTTGCTAGGAATTTGTCTTAAATCATCAATATACCATTTCTCTTTATCATAATCAAGTTTTACTTAATCTCTATGAGTTTTATAGAGAATTTATTAATTTTTAATGCTTATTTTGGGAGTTTTTATTTTAATTATTCATTTTCTTGATCTTTAAAACCTCAATTTTATTATTTATTTTAGTGGGCTTGACTTTTGCTTTTTCACAAAAAGAAGTTTCTTTTGAAATTTATTTTTTTAGAGAATTTGAGAAGTTCATTAGCTATATATTCAAAACAATACATTCAACTTGTCCACAAATAATGCCAAGGTAATGTTTTTATTTTCTTTGTAATTTGATCTTACTATCCATTTTGTGGCTCTTTTCCTATATCTTATTTACTAGATCTATCATTTTTAAAGTTGTTGTGCTTTACCATTTTTATAGATTAATTCATTTTCATTATTGAAAATGTATTACAGGATTGTACTACAACTTTAATTATTTTCCCTTTGCTCAAGTTTTTTTTAAAAATATCATTTATTAGTTTGAATTGCTTGGTGATTATGCTTTGTGGTTACATCTTTCTTTCTTTATTGTTATTGTTATTATTAGAGAAAAGTTTTCAAATTGTTTACAATGCTATTAGCACTTTAGTGCATGTTGTTGCATCTCAATAGATCAATGGATTATCATTTTTAGCATTTAATTCTGGAACTTTTGGCATAATAAAAAGATTGATAAGAAAATTAATTAGCCTATAAATAGAAATAGAATAGAATGATTCTTTATAGCCAGTTCAAGGTTTAATTAAAATAGAATGATAACAAATAAAAAATAAAATTTTAAGAATTTAATTCGATTGAACTGATATGCACTTTATGCCTTAAATGAAGAGATTTAGGTGGCAAATCTTTTTGAATTGGTTCATACTTCTACAATGAATTAAATTTAGATTCAATTAAGAATTGATGAATTTAAAGCAGGGTTATATATTTTGCAACACCCTTTACCTGCTCTATAAGAGAAACCCATAAAGAGATGTTATAACACATACAAATGGCATATCACAAAACATACAATTACAAAACTAAAAGCACATGAAAGATGAACTAGAAAATTTCATTATTACTTTTCAATGAAAACATTTTTCCATTATGAGATAAAATGTTTTACCTTTATGAAATATTAATACAAGTGTGTTATTGTATTGAAAATCGAGCAATGTAATTGTTGTTTAAGGGTACTACCCAAAAATTTTTACCTATAAAAAAACACTTGAAAGAACTCACATACAACTAAAAACCTCATTTTAAACCTCAATCTCCATAAAAACATCATTATTCAAAGATTCCACAAGTCATGTATACTCGCACGCTTATCACACTTACACATAAATACTATATTCACTTATTAAATCACTAGTATTAGATACAGAACATCATTTCTTTTGAAATTTCTATCAGATGTGATAATATATATAAATAATAATTATTATAATCCGTATAACATTTATTAAAAAAATTAAGAAATCTAAGGACTCTTTATCTTTTATGCCTTATTTTGTCTATATATTCTAATGCAATATCCAGCTCTACCCTTTCCTTCTGCAACTCTTAGCTTAAACCTTTGTGAAGAAAAAGAATGCTACATTGAGCAAAATTGCTTAATAGTGTATATTCTAGTCTAGATAATTGATTGCTAATCGTCTTAACTAGTTATAGATAAACCTTATTTACAATTTCATTTAAATATACTTGTACATCACTCCGTATAGCTAATAATCACATCAAGACACACAATTCATGATACGATTCATGCATAGGTATCATTAGCATAACGGTTACTTTTGTAATTAAAATTTAACAAACATGCATCAAGTCATATAGTAACTTCATTAAGTTAATCATGTACATCTATTATGGTATACATATTGCTTTCACATCCTATAACTTATAAATGTGTTAATATAATGTGGATCATGCATAATAAGTTGCATACATCCAAACCTTTTCATAAATTAAGTTGTTTCATAGTAATTTAACTTCTCTTATTTATCTTTCCTTTTTTTTTATTTAGCCTATTTCTTCTTAGAATCACTATGTGCCTGGATAAAGGACCAGTGAGTACTCGAAGGTATAAATCCATAGATAGCAGAAGTTACAATTATATAGGTAGCCAAAGCTACAAATCTATAACATAGCTTAAACTATCAAGTCTATAGGTAGTCAAAGTTACAAATCCTTAGGATAGCCAAAGCTATCAAGTTTGTAGGAAAATCTGTTAGTGTCCACTATTTGGCATGCTAAACTATCCTAAGGCTATCTTAAATCCTAGGTAGAAATAGATGTATCTTTCTCAATCTGAATATGCACTTACTTATGTTCTTATAGATATAACATCTTACATATTCGTATGTGCCTATTCAAAAGTAACCATGTTATTACATCTCTTTCAAGTCACATCCGTGGCATTCACTTGTTCACGTACATTTAATTATACATACATATATATGTGTGTGTGTGTGTGTATGCATGTATGTATATGTATCCAAAGGTCTAAAGTATATATACCTTGACTTTATGTCTAAAAACACATAATGATATTTTTCATTATATTTCTTATGCAAATCACATCCATGTGAAGCCTTTTTAAATCGTATCATGCATAATATAGTCAAATATTTCATAATTTCATGTGTTTTAAGTTTCAACCTATAATTCACACGTTAGCATCAATACCTTGAATAAATTCATATATCTTGCATTCATATACCAACTTTCATTTGCAACTTCTTTCAAGACTCACATTATCGTGTATAACACTTCTTTTATGACTAACTCCTAAAACTTACATTCACATAGCATAGAAGAAAATCAAAGTTATAAACTCTTTATACCAAAAATTTTAGCATATCATGCATATACTTCAAGATGAAATCAAGTTTATGAAATGTATGTCATTTCCATATTGTATATATTTTTGATACATAATACATATTCAAAACCAATATTTATTTTCCATTATTGTATTCATACTCATGTTTTCGATAACTTATTCAAGTATTCAACCATATGCAAAAATATAATAGATAGCAATTCCATATAAGTCAATTTCAACCATAAGGTAGTTCCACATCCATATTGCATATTTTCCTTAATTTATTGATTCATATAGTTTAATTAAAGATTTATATCATTCATTTGAAAAATCTAATTAGTTAAAGAAGAATTTAAATATTACATACTACTAACTATATAGAAAATTCATAAAAATGGTACACATACAATATCTCAATGATCATTCTCAATATATGAGCCAATAATCATTGTTATACCTAACAATACAAATACATAGTTTAAAACATGTAGCAGTAACTAATGGGCTGAGAATAGTGTATAAAATATGAGAACAAATATTTTCACATGATAACAAGAATAACTCGACTACATAAGGTAACCATTTTAATCTTTGGAAAAAAAATGAACTTTTTCAATTAAAACTACTTTATAGTTAGACAAACTTTCTACAAAAAACAATTCACAATTTCAACAGGCATATATGGTGATATATAACATAATTATGCCATAGTAATAATACCTAACTAGAATGCAAATTAGTGGAAATTTTGCATTAGGTTTCGAATCAAATAACCTCTAATGCTTATACCATTTTTCAAATCTGTAGTACAATGAATAAAGGATGTATGTCAATAATATTTTAAGCTTTCAATGACTTGAAGTAATTTGTACAACTTTCTAGTAGCAAATTGAATTTCAAAATAATAACTTTTACTGCTTCCTGTAGACAGCCAACAATTTACACAATTTTCTTGAAAAAAAATGCAGCTAACTTCGATAATGGTCTATTTGCAGTACATATCGTATGCTTATTATCAATGTTAATAGGGTGTAGGATTTCTCTCCATGACCAGCTGCCGTCAAGCCATTGTTTGCTCATTTATTCCTATATGCATCTGTCCACTTTTACCATTTGATACTCATCACAAAGTTTTAAGTTATTTATTCCCATTGCAAATCTTTCTAAATATAGTAAGGTTTTGGTTCATCACATATCCTATCGTTCTATTCCTTTCCTTTATGTAACAAAACTCATCATATTACATAGTTTCACAATAACATTTAAGAGCCCAAATTAATCATGAATATCAAGAATTTTCGCCTGTGTCTTTTAGTATACTTCTACCTCGAATTATACTTCTATGCATCTCATAGGCTTAAAAGATAAATAAAATCCTTTAGCCCTCTAAGATAAAATTTTAGTTATCCGTAAGGGTACTTTTTCTCTGTATCTAATATTCTAAGTTCTACAATGTTTATATGCATAAACAACCTTAAAGCTTCAATCATAGTACCACTAGTAATAACAATAACAAATCATCGCAAGATTTCTCTAAATGCTTAAGGGTTTTTAGTAATTCCTTTAATTCAAAAGACTACATACACATTAACTTAGGTTCAGTTCTTATCTAAATTATGAGGTCATCTCCACGGATTTAACAAATTATCTTAGATAATAGACTCTGACCTCAATTCTTCATCTTAGCGCCAATTCTTCACCTAAATGATGAATTATCAATTAAGAGCAGTGGCGGTTTCCTTACCTTTTTCCACTGTAATGTCCTTTAGTTCACCGCCAATCTCAAACAGCATTGCCAGCAATAGATTAAACTCTAAAAATTTCATCTACCTCCTATTTATAGTAACATTTAAGTAAATAAAGAAAGGATTGGAAAGAAATGACTCACATTTAAATTGCAAACCTAACCATTTCTAGTTCCCTTTTTTAGCAGCAAGAACATAGAATAATCTTTTATTTAACTAGTTTATTTTGTCTTCTTCCTTTACTGCACAAAACAATAGCTTTATACAAGCTAGCCCTTCCTTTGAAATCAATTTTAGTTCCCTTTTTGGAATGCAAGAAGGACAGAGCCATAGTAGCTATATGTCACATATTTAATCCTTACTTCTATCTTTAATATCAAGAATTCCAAAATCCTTTATCCTGTCACTCGATGTCATTATCTTAACTTGAGTATAACTTTGTTCTCTCCACATATACTTTCTCTGACCTTTTCATTCTACTATTATTGATCTAACAGCAAAAAGGCTTTGTCCCTCTATTTGCTTCAACTTTATTTTATTTTTGTGCTGATCCAATTGGTTGAAGCTTTCAACTGTAGTGTTGATTGCATCATAATTTCTAGTCTAATGCCATTCATGATCTTCTTTATCCCTCATTCTTTTCCTTCTTTACTATTTACACTCTTGAGTTTGAATGAAGAGATCTCAGTTCTCCTCAAGCTCTCCTTCCCTATTTTTCTCCATCAATAGTAGTCTCCATTCTACGTCTCTATCATCCAGCCAACCCGTCTATTAGCAATGCCTTCATTTCTCTTTCTACTTGCCATTTCTTCAAAACCCCATAGAGTGTTTTGATTTCTATTTAAAGTTTATTTACTCTTTCATCACCAAGTTTTTTAATTCACAAAATAAACTTTGATATTTTGTAAAATCCCTTAAAATTTTATGCGGCTACTTTGTTGCCTGTCTAAATTCAGAGGTCTCCCTCACATTTCTTTATTTTATTAATACTTTTGACTTGCATTTTGTTTTTGTCTTATCTTTTTTTGAGACCGAAGAAGTAACAAATTAGTGTTGATTGGGAGAGAATTCTTGATGTGAATGGGTAAGAGAACTTAAAGGATTGTATAATGTCCACGCGCTTAAACCATTATTAAGTCACTTCTCTTGCATTTAATTTATCTTGAATTTGTCTCTTACAATATTTCTAATACTTACACCTCTTTACTTCCATTTTATACTGGAATTAACTTCTCTCACGATAAAGTAATTGAACTTAAAATTAATGGATTTCATTCATTCTATCTTGTATTAAAAAATAAAGATCTATGTCTACAAAAGTTCAATTATTTGATTCTTTTTTTAGCTTCCATTTTTTCTTAATTTAAAATTTTTAATTCATTGTCAAGAATCTATTGAATCTCTCAAAAATCCTTTTTGCATAATTCTTTTCACCTACCGAAAAATCAAAGTGTTACACATTTAATTATAAGTTCATTCAAGCAGAGATGGATGACCGACATGCCTTTTTTGCATTTTTATGTGTCCCTCTTTTCTTCATCATCATTTTCTTTCTTGATTGTTCATTAATACTAATTTTAGTCTACTTTGTGGAAGGCCTACTTCTTACTAATTTTGGATCCTGAAGGATGACCTCTAACGGTAGAGAGTGCGTATATTAGTTTCACTTTGGGCCTAACAATAATAGCGGAATATGTTTATTAGAGGCATTAACTCTTTGCATAAAATATGTGATTGCAAGCAGATGACATAGGTAACTACCAAACTAAGTAGAAACAATTGTGCTAGATTTTTATATTTTGATTTCTATGATGATTGTATTTCTTTTATGTTATTTTTTCCTTCTTTCTATCTAGCTCTTTTATATTTGGTTGATCTATCTACTTGATTTGTTAATAGCCTGGCTCTTATGTTTGCTTAAACATGCTGCCGCTTAGATTTTTTGCTTTTCTTTTGCTCGTTTTATGGTTAATGTCTATAATATAGTGATGTGCTATCAACTTTGTGGGAATAACTGCATGATGATGTGAAAGTTCTGCAGAATAACTTCTTATGAATTACCGCACCACGTTTGATAGCTCTACAGTATTAGGAACTAAAATTTGATTCATTTGCCTAATAATATTTAGGCAGTTAAAGCCTGAATGAAAACTGATTATAAGTTTCAAAAAGACTTTAATTGCTCCAATATAGATTTTGAATTTATCATGACTATTTTTTAATATATTTACTATGGATATTCTATTTAGTCTAATACGATGTTGTTTTGCTAAATTTGCAATAGCTATGGCATTTAACTTGAAGGGCTACTGAATTGAAAGTTCCGTTAACTTTTTAGGAATTAGGTTGAATGAGGAGCAATAATCAATGCCAAAAAAGAACATATCTATCATAGATGATAGTGTATGATGAGAGGTACATGTTTTCTATGATTCTTTTAAGGAATTAAACTATTAAAGTCTTTTTAAGGATGATCTCATATTTTGATCCTGGATTTTGCTGGTCATGTAAAGCGGCATAATACCCTTATAAGTGTTGGTATTTAAGTGTTGATTTATTGGTTGGAACAATTAACCATTTAGGATTTTAGTTTTTTTAATTATATTGTGATTATTTGTAATAATGTT
>CANXYI011498298.1:0-11133 GCA_948208565.1 Hura crepitans
AAAAGTGCTAATTATGTCATTATCATAATTATTTTGCTCGTCAAAGTTTTATGACCAGTCCGTCCATTCAGCTACCTTCGTGTGAATTGGTTACTCGAGGAACACTATTACTACCCTAAAAAGTACTATTCATGAAACCAAGATTTTTGGGTGTTACAATCTATCCCCTCTTAAGAAATTTCATCCTCAAAATTTACCTAGTTCAAATAGCTAGAGATACTACTTTTTCAACTATTGTTCACTTTCCTATGTTACTTTTTATGATCCATGATAATCCCATAGCACTTTCACTAGTGGGACCACTTTATTACTCAATTCCTTCACTTCTCATGATAGGATTTGAACTACTTTCTCTTCAGATGATAAGTCTTGTTGTACTTTTATTTCTTCTATTGACAGCACTTAAGGGGTCTGATATGTATCTCCTCAACATGGAAACATGAAATATATCACGAATCTACTCTAGTTTGGGAGGCAATGCTAGTTTCTATGCTACTGGTTTGATCTATTCCATCAACTCATATGGTCCGATGAATCTAGAGTTTAGCTTGCCTTTCTTCCCAAATCGGAGTATCTTCTTCCATAGTGATACTTTTGGGAAGACTTTGTCCCTAATTTCATACTCGATCAGCTTTCTCTTTAGATCTACATAAGATTTCTATCATTCCATTATTGCTTTTGATCGACATCTCTGATCAAGTTTAGTTCCCTAAACTTTTTTTCACCTAACTCTATCTAACATAAAGGGGTTCTATATTTTCTCCCATAAAGTGCCTTATAGGGTGTCATTCCCAAGCTTGGTTGATGAATTTTGTTATAAACAAATTATGCTAGTGATAAATACCTATCCTAGTTGCCTTTAAATTCAATAGTATAGCTTCGCATCATTTCCTCTAGTATCTAGATCACCCATTCTAATTAGCCCTCTATTTATGGATAGAGTATTGTAGTAAAGATCAATTGAGTAACTAAGGCATCATGTAGTTTCTTCCAAAATCTAGATGTAAACCTTAAGTCCCAATATGGGATAATAGATATTGGTACTCCATGTAGCTTGACAATCTCATCAATGTACACTATGCTAATTTCTTTAAGGGGTAGTCTATTATCTTTGTCAAGCTTTCTATAATCACTTATACTACATCACACTTGTTCCTTGTCATGGGTAGCCCTATGATAAAATCCATGGTGACTCGTTCTTATTTGCATGCTGATATAGGTATAGGGTGAAGTAATCCTGAAGGAACCTGGTGTTCAACTCTTATATGCTAGCAAATGAGACATTTATTCATGTATTGTAATACTTGCTACCTAAATCTATTTCAATTGAATAAGAGGTGCCACTTCCCATAAGGTTACCCATTTTTATGTTACCCTAACATGGTTATAGTTAACCTCAAAAGATGTAATGTTTATGAATCACAAATGAACAAAATTCCAATAGCATAACGACTGTCCGGATGAAAAAAAATCTAAACTTGTAAGGGAACACTCCTATATCCATGCTTGAATATTACCACAATCACTAGATCGATCTAATCCTCTAATAATCTTAACCATACATTTCGTAATGATACCTCAAAAGTGAAACACATTATATCATCACAAGTTATACATTACCATCAACTGGTAATATATAAATAAATTATACATCTCACAAAATACTTTATCACATGACTTAATTCATAATATTACAAAAATATTTAAATATACATATACCCCTAAAACTAAACCCTTTTCATACATGAGTACCACTAGTCTAACCTTTATACACATAAGTACCACTAGTACATCTATCTTGAAAGTCTTCCACTACACTACTATTCGAAGCTATACTATTAACTACCATCAAAACCTGCACATCTAAAAAATCAACATGCCAAATATACACTCAATGGTGAATTTAATGAAACATTTATTGTATCACATACACACATATCACATAAGCTTGCTAGGTCTCTTAGTCATACATTATCATCCTATTACCATTTTCCCATTAATACTTCATTACTCAGTTAGCTCACAACCTTCTTATTATCTTAACATTTTATATTCGTTATATTATGATTATAAATTATATGTCACTTATTTACCATTAACTAACTCTAGATCATGTGATAGTTTAATTATCTTATTGCTTTTATGCCAACTATATGTAGCATATTATTAAGATCATTCATATATGTGCTCCTACCTTTACCCTAATAGGTTAATAGATTTATCGCACACTTAGTTTAAACTATTTTTCATTAGTCTGTTGCTAGTCTTATTGTAACACCCATGATTTGAGGCTTCATGAATAGTGCCAAAGGGTCCAGGAAGTGTGCCTAGGTTGCCAAATCACTTGTATGTAGACTGAGGCAATGTCACTGGTGACAAAAATTTGAGGGGCCTTAAGTTGATAAAAAAAGTGGAAATTTAAAAATTTAGTAAAACCAATAATTCATTTTAAAGAGTAAAGAATGATCTATGCAATAAAAATTTTTTGGGTCGAGATTTACCAAAGATGTGCTTGGACGGACCTGAAAATAGTAGACCTTAAAGCTCAAAAATTCCACTAAATCCACTGGTAAAAGAATTTTTGGATTTTAAGGTTGTTTGCAAATTCTCGTAATTTTAAAGGTTGGCACGTAAAATCAAGGAAGTGTAAAAACTATCTTATCAATGGATTCTAGCCACAAAAATTAATGAGAAAATAGAGGAGATTAAAATATAAATTTTAAAATGAATGACACAATTTTCTGAGGTTTGAGTGAATTATAGTGAATTTTTAAAGTTTATTAAAAAATCAAAATGGTTTTAAGATTTTTGGGAACTATCAAGACCACCAATGTCATGTCAAAGGGGACCAACACCATGCTAAGTGGGCAAGGAAGTTTGCCAAGTGGCAAAATCCAAGTGACATGTGGAATTCCACTTGAAATGAAAAAAAAATTCTTCCTCCTTTTCTATTGTTGCTGAAGCTAGGAAGGACTTTGATAGAGTATAACTTTCTCATTCCTTCACCAAAAATGGTGATTCTAGTTGCTAAATTCAGCTTTGTCTATTAGGCACCATGAGGAAAATGAATTAGGCAAAAAGGACTTCTTAATTTGGAGATAAAATTCATCAAAGTTCACTAGTTTAGACTGTCTAGCATAGTGACCTTTAGGTGAGTTCATGGTTGTTTCTCCTCCATTTCTTGGGTTTTTTGGCTACCATTTAATGCTAGATCATGCCCAACACATGTATCACTATGTGTGTGAGGTGTTTGTGGCAATTGGAGGGCAGATTGAAGTCCACAAAGGAGGAGGAAAATCAATATAGAGGCTAGATAACTTGGTGTTCTTATGGATTTAAGGGACTTTTCTCACTTGTAAGTGAATTTAAAGCATTTCTTTCATGTAATGAGGTGCCTAAGATGATAAGCAATAGTTTAGGATCATTATAAACTTGAGTTTATAGATAATTATTTCAATGGGAAGATTAATTTAATGAGGATTTAGTGAATTACTGAAAAATGGCCTAAGGAACTTGCAAATTTAGCTTCAATTGCTTGCTGATTTTGGTGTGCATGGTTAGTTGGATGGGATACATGATGCCTAAAATATGAATTAAGGATTGTTTGGCATGTTAGAATGAGAATTATGGTAATGGTGGTTGGGAATGTTAGGAGAAGTATTTTTTATGCTTGTACCTGAGAACCACCATGAATGAATATTATGTGTGATGTTTTGTAACCTATGAGAATTAGCTTGAAATTAAGAATGCATGAGTATAAATGTGTTCATGACATATATGTGTAGATGGATATTAATGTATAATGAAAAGGAAATGGAATTGTGCATAATTTTCCTTGTTACTCGAGAGCATGTTGATGGCAATATGGCATGTAAGTTAAGCCTATTAAAGTGTTAGGCATATGAATTATAATGGTTAGACAATTGGCTTATAATGTCCTTGAATTATACAATGCATATGGCATGATGATATTCTTAAATACAATTTGAGAATTGTATGTTTAAATGACTAAAAATGTTGAATTAAAACTTATGGCAATGGCCTAGAATAATTGCTTAAAAAGTGACTTAAAATGAACAATGAGAAATGAACATAAACTTGTGCCTTTGGGGCTAGATTTGAGATATAAGTATGAATGGCAATTATGCCTATTCTTTGGCCTTGGAAGTGGCCTAGATATGATTGGCTTTAGGCCTATGAATGTTCTTAATAAGATGTTGAAAATTGTGCTAGAATTGGACTTAAAATAGTCATAGAAATGTGTTTTGAAAAGTGGTTAAAATGACCTGTAACTGTCTAGTTGACCATTACCTGAACTAAAAATGTCACTAGATAGAAAGTGTTAATTTCCTAAGAAATAATGCTATGATAAATTATAACATATTCAACCTTGCATATCAATAATAATAGAACTTAATATTAATTCGGGATTTTTACCTTGTAGAGCCAAAATGTGGCTGTACCTAACTGACTGAAAAATAAACTATGTAATAAAATTTATAATTGTCTATTATTGTAATTTAAACATTATAAAAACACTTTTAGTCAATAAATGGACTTAGAATAAGCTACTTGACCCATTAGTTAGACACCCACTAGATGGGTTGACCGGTCAACATAGGGTTTTCGCAGTTACTAGTTATTTGATGTTTAGGCAGTGAATCATATTTATGGCTAAAGAGGCCTATAAGCTCATCTCCATTATGTCACATAGATGTTGAGATATTATTCATGGCTAGGGAGGCCTATGAGTTGATCTCCATTATGTCACACAAATGTTGAGATATTATTTGTGGCTGGGGAGGCCTATGGGCTAATCTCCATTATGTCACATTCATGATAATGTTTATTTGTGGCTGGGGAGCCCTACAAGCTGATTCTATTATGTCACATAGAAGTTATTTATTTGTGTCTAGGAAGGGTACGGGCTAATCTCCATTATAGCACATATGTTGATACAACGACGTGGATTTAAAATAGGGACCATTGCACTAGTTTATTTTCCCTCTAGATATAGTGTTTTTAAGTGTCATCTTTTTTGTCAGGCCAGTGAATTAAATTAAGTAAATAATTAAAATGGTCATGGAAATAAAATTAAGCATAATTGGATAATATTTTTTGAGTAATTAGTGAAATATAGACTTAAAGGCATTTTGGTAATTTTACACACATGTTGTTAAAAAAATTGATTAATGTAATGTATGCATGCTATGAATATTAATAGCTATTTTAAATAATTTATTTGAGTAAAAAAGGTTATTTCAAGACATGTAAATGCCTTAGGGGTATTTTAGTAATTTGGCACCTTGTTATATAAATTGAATCAATTAACTCGGTAAACTCAGTTATTAGACTACACATGTATGAAAAGATATTATACTATGATTTAAATGCTTTAAGTTCACCACTGAGTATCTCATATACTCATTATACCTATTTTGGTGCATAGGTAATCCAGAGTGAAATCCTACCTCATGAAGCATGTTTATAAGAGTTCAGAGGATACCCTTTAAGGAATATAAAGTAAATGTTGTACAGTTTTGATATCCATGTACCTAAGTGGGAATTGGGTAAAAAACATGTATTTAATCTCTATATATGTGATGTATATATGCAAGCATAAACTATTGATGCAAAAAAAATAGAACTATAGGTTTTCCTTGTGAATGTATGTTCAGAAATGATGCTTGTTGATGATGTGAGCCTGAGGCTCTATATATTTATGTTTTTATTTGTGGCCTGAGGCCTATGATTACTGTGTGATAGTTGTCGATATTAGGCTTAGAATGGGGGACTAGATGGGTCCAGGAGTTGTGAAATGATTATAGAAGTGATTGAATAGGGTTTTTAAAATTTTGGATAAGGACCTGGACATCTATTATGCTATCAAAATTTTGACAATATTTTGGAATGACTCATAATTACATGGAATTGACATCATTAGTATGAATAAAATTTAAGTAAGGTATGAAACTAAGGAGAAGTGAAATTTGGAAACAAAGTAAGTTAAACTGATGTAAATTAAACAAACTATAATAGTGGCTAAGATTAGGATGGGTGACTTAGGAGTGCGTGCATCACCTATAGGGTGTCTTAGGGAATCCAGTAGAGGGTGTCACATTTAGTGGTATCAGAGCCTAGGTTCAATTTTCCTTGGTAGAGTACATAGATATCAAATGTTTAAGTTTCTAATTCCTTTGAATTGTTACATTGTTTAAGGCTAATAAATTATTCTTTTGCAGCAAGCATATCACTGATCTTACACCCGAAGGAGGGCCTGAAGAGGTGGCTAGTTTTGCACCAACTACAATTCAGGGGGTATACAATGCATCTATACCTAAACCCAGTGATGCTACATAGCGGCCCTGACCACTAGAGCCTAGTCAATAGTAGGCTGAAACATCACTTGCCTTATTACAATAAATAGTAAATTTGCTCTGACAAACTTTCACTGCTGCTGCTGCACCTCTACCTCTTTTAGTACTAGTACCACCTCCACCACCAGCTCTCTCATACAAGACTCCTTTAAAGAGGTTGAGGAAGATAGGAGTTATTTACTTCCTAGAAAGGAGGGAGGATGATGCTGCCAGAGCTAAGTACTGGCTAGATAAGACCTTCAGAGTTCTAGAGTAGTTAAATTGTACTAAGGCTAAGAATCTACAATGTGCTACTTATCTTCTGTAGGAAGAAGCTCACAATTGGTGGAACACTACCAAGAGAAGAAAGACACTAGCAAAATTGACTTGGGAATTTTTCTTAAAGGAGTTCAGGAAGAGGTATATACTTAACTCCTACAATGATAAAAAGAGATAAGAATTCTTAGATCTAAAGTAAGGAAGGAGAATAGTGTCAGAATATGAAAAGGATTTTACTAAACTCCAGAAGTATGCTAAGGAATTTATTCCTAATGAGGAGGAGAAATGCAAGAGATTTCTAGCAAGATTGAATGTGGAGCTGAGGATGCAGATATCAAATATTAGAGAAAGGGATTTTGTTGTATTAGTATCAGCAGTATACGATATGGAAGAAATGATACAGGAAAAGAGGGACCTCCTCTAGAAAAAGAGGTAGTTTACTATGGGACAGTTTAGTGCAGTATTAGAAGATGGGAAAAAGAGGAGAGAGGGTTAATCATGGGCACTATCTCAACCCAGGTCTTAGTATTAGATAGGTTATCAAGGCCCGAGATAGGTACAAACCTAAAGGTTAGAACAATCTTCAACTGTTAGACCTCGATTGCCTCTTCGAGCTAGTAGTACTTCGAACATAAGGGATAATAGAAATAGACCTCCCACATGTGCCACTTGTTAGAGAAGGCATTGGGCAGTGTATAACAAGTCAACATAGGGAATGTTTCCAGTGTGTTTCTAGAGATCACTATAGAAAAGATTGTCTTCAGAGATAAATATAGGGTAATCTGACATAAACTTCTAATGTTACGCCATCGAATAAAGGACAAAGGCAGAATAGGGGTGAGCAACCTAGTGCTAACTAAGGTACTAAATTAGAAGCTCATGCTCTAGTGAGGTAGTATGTTATGAGACCTAGAGAAGAGGCTATAACACTAGATGTTATTACTGGTACATTTTATTTATTTGATATTTTAGTTTTACCTTTAATTAATCTTGTTCTACACATTCATATGTATGCACTGAATAAGCATATAATAGGGGATTAGAACTTGAAAATGTTGATGTTGATATTAGAGTTAGTAATCTTATAGGATAGAGTGTTACTGTGAATATGATATATAAACAATGACTTTTAGTGATTCAGGGATATAGCTTTTTAGCTGACTTGATTGAATTGCCTTTTAATAAATTTGATGTGATATTGGGAATGGATTACTTGACTAAAAATCAAGCAATCATTGACTGTAGACATAAGAAACTAACCCTCTAGACTACAAAGGGACTGATAGTGATAGTGGACAGTGAGAGACATTTATTGAATAATCTTATTTCTGCTATTAAGGCATAAAAACTCCTTCAGAAAGGCTATGAGGCATACTTGGCCAATATTATTGACATGAATGTTTCCAACTCTGAGCTTGAGAACATTCCTATTGTATTTGAATTCCTTAATGTCTTTTATGAAGAGTTATTCACTTTACCACCTCAAAGAGAGCTCGATTTTGAGATTGAGATATATCCTGGTACAACTCCAATATCTATTACTCCTTATAGAATGACACCTATTGAGTTTAAAGAACTAAAGGTTCAGTTGCAAGAACTACTAGATAAAGGTTTTATTCGACCTAGTGTATCACCTTAAAGAGCACCTGTGCTATTTATAAAGAAGAAAGATGGGTCGCTCAGGTTATGTATTAACTATAGGCAACTGAACAGAATGACTATGAAGAATAAGTATCCATTGCCTAGGATAGATGACATTTTTGATTAGTTGAGAGAGGTAGATGTATTTTCTAAGATTGACTTGAGATTCAGATACCATCAGTTGAGGATTAAAGAGATTGACGTACCTAAAATTGCTTTTAAAACCTGATACGGGCACTATGAGTTTTTGGTGATGCCATTTGGGCTTACAAATGCTCTAGTAGCTTTCATGGATCTCATGAATAGAGTTTTCCAACCTTATCTAAATCATTTCATTTTGGTATTCATAGGTGATATCCTAGTGTATTCCAAAAGCCAAGAAGAGCAAGAACAGTATCTCAAGGTGGTGTTGCAGACCCTGAGAGAGAGATAGTTGTATGCCAAACTCAGTAAGTGTGAGTTTTAGCTAAGGCAAGTTACTTTTTAAGGCTACATAGTTTCAGCTGAGGGAATTAGAGTTGATCCCAATAAAGTGAAAGCAGTGCTAGAATAGGAACCACCTAGGAATGTCATGAAAATAAGAAGTTTTCTGGGTTTAGCTGGGTACTATAAGAGATTTGTAAAAGGATTCTCCATTATTGCGACTCTTTAGACTAGACTTATAAGAAAGAATGTAAAATTTGTGTGGGATGATAAATGTCAAGCCAGTTTTGATAAGCTAAAATAGATGTTAACAGAGGTTCCTATCTTGATTCAGCTTGAGCAGGGTAGGGATTTTATGATATATAGTGATGCTTCATTAAATGGCTTAAGCTGTGTATTAATACAAGATGGAAAAGTAGTGGTTTATGCTTTAAGGCAATTGAAGCCACATGAGAGAAATTATCCCATAGATGATTTAGAGCTAGCTGCTATTGTGTTAGCTTTAAAAATCTAGAGGCACTATTTTTATGGAGAGAAGTGTTATATATATATAGACTATAAAAGCTTGAAATACCTCTTTACACAAAAAGAACTGAACCTGAGATAGAGAAGGTGGTTAAAATTAATTAAAGATTATGATTGCATCATTAATTATCATCCGGGAAAAGCAAATATGGTGGCTAATGCCCTAAGCAAAAAATTTATGGTGACTTTGAAAGCTATAAATGTCAAGTTATAGTATACCTTAGAAGATGCTGTATTGGTTAAGTTGTAAGTGAAGCCAGATTTTAGACAACAAATTAAAGAGAATTAGATGAGGGATGATCAGATGGTTCAGATAATTAGCAAAGCTAAAGAGGGGAAGGCCATAAGGTTTAAGTTAACAGAGGATTGATATCTATACTTTTAGAACATGTTGTGTGTACCTAGTATAGATGACTTGAGATTATAGATACTTAGAGAGGTATATAAAGCTCTTCATTCTATGCACCTAGGGAGCACGAAGATGTATTTGGATTTAAAATCCTAGTATTAGTGGCTTGGTATGAAGAAAGATATAGCAGCATATGTTACTAGGTGTTTGACATGTTAGCAGGTAAAAGCTGAGCATCAGGCTCCTTCTGGCTTGTTACATCCTATAGCAATACTAGAATGGAAATGAGAGAAAGTAACTATGGATTTTGTGATAGGTTTGCCTTTGACTAGAGGTAAGTGTGATGTTATGTGGACAATAATGTATAGATTGACTAAGACAACACATTTTATCCCTATCAGAATGGATTACTCTTTAGAAAATTTGGCTAGACTGTATATGGATGAGATAGTCAGACTACATGGTGTGCCAATAACTATCATTTCTAACAGAGATCCTCACTTTACTTCTAGATTTTGGAAGAAGTTACAAGAGGCATTAGGTACCAAATTAACTTACAATATAGCATTTCATCCTTAAACCGATGGACAGTTAGAGAGGGTAATACAAATACTGAAAGACATGCTATAAGGTTATACCATGGAGTTTAAGGGTAGCTGGGATCAGTACTTATCTTTGGCAGAGTTTGTCTATAATAATAGCTACCAGTCTAGTTTAGAAATGGCACTATATGAGGCATTATATGGCAGACGATGTAGAACTCCCTTGTGTCAGAGTGAAGCTAGGGAAAGTAAGATTATTGGTGTTAAAGTGATTTGAGATGTTAAAGAGAAAGTAAAAATAGTCAGAGAAAGGCTAAAGGTAGCAAGTGATAGACAAAGATCATATGCTGACCTAAAGTGAAAAGACATTGAATATGCAATTGGTGATAAGGAATTCCTAAAGGTTTCTCCTTAGAAGAAAATACTAAGGTTTGGTAAAAAGGGGAAACTAAGTCCTAGGTTTATCGGGCCATATAAGATTACTGAGAAGGTCAAACCTTTAGTGTATAGGCTAGCATTACAACTTGAGTTACAATAGATTCATGATGTATTCTATGTTTGTATGCTTAGGAGGTATAGATCGAATCCTCCGCATGTGATTTTTGATGTCGGATATCGAGGTACAACTTGATTTAAGTTATGAAGGGGAACTAGTTCAAAATTTAACTTAAAAGGTGAAACAATTGAGAAATAAATCCATACCACTAGTTAAGGTGCTATGGAGGCATCACAATACGAAAGAGTTAATGAAAGCCAAATATTTGCAGTTATTTGCTTAAGGTAAATTCAAGAATGAATTTTATTTAAGAGGGGAAGAAATGTAATGCCTATGATTTAAGGCTCTATGAATAGTGCCATAGGGTCCGAGAAGTGTGCCTATGTAACGTCTGCCGGTCGACGTCTTATGAACAGTGCTTTCGGAACCCTATTGATGTTCCCCGTGGTGCGGGTCATCATTTCGAGACCGATGACTGGCATATTGTTCATAAAACTTTGACGGGCCTGAAAAGGGTCAAAA
>CANXYI011498412.1:0-14666 GCA_948208565.1 Hura crepitans
TTGAAAACCTATAGGGTCACACACATAAAGGATTTTTAGTGGAACTCAATATATTAAATTATATTAAGATATTAAATGACATGAGATGTCATTGGAAGGGAAATAAATAAGAAAGAATCATTAATTTAGGCTTGGAGTCCAAATAAATGTATCTAGCTAATTAGGGTTAGATACATTGATACCTTGGAAGCCTGCTTGGTGGATTTATTTGGGTCTGATTTTTGTGTAATCTTTTAAGTGTTAAAAGGGCTTTAAATTAGACCCATAGCTGATTTAAATTTAGGCTAAAAAGGGAGCTAAATTAATTAGTCAAAGATTGGGTCAAACTTATGCGCAGAAAGCCCATCTAGGATTTTTGCGCAGGGCTTAATTTAATTAGCCCATTTGATGGGCCTAATTAAACCCAATTGAGGTCAAATTTTAATGAGATTAAGTTTAAACCCAACATATGTGTGCATGTTCCCTACTCCTAAATTGTTAATGATCTAAATAGGTTGGTATAAGTCAATAGTGGGTGAATGACATGTATGTGTGTGGCCTTCTATTTTAAGTGGCTAAAAGTATACATATATATATATAGTGAATTTAAGGGGGAAAAGAGCATATGTGTGTGGAGCATATGTGTGAGCAAAGAACATGTTAGGGGTGTAATGTCTTATAGTGTATGATATAGGGGTATATTCATGTTGGAACAATGATAGGTGGTTAGGTTGTTATATTAGAGTAATTGAGTTATAAAATGTTATCTAAATTATGAACTTTTATGGACATATATGAATTAAAGTGAGGCTATTTTAAGTCACCTTGTGAAGTGTAAAATAGTAGGGGATACATGGCCTAGAATACATGTATATGTGTCTATATATGTAAACATAGTAAACAATTGCCTAAGATATGTGTGAATATCAAATAAAAATAGGGTATGGTTGCTTGTGAATAAAGGTATTTATATCATTCTTTGAAATGCTAAGCCAAGAGGTATTTAAAGGACTTAAAGTGTGTGTGATAGTGTACACAACTTGAAGATTATGATGGCAATTTGGTATGGTATGGAAAATGTGCCTAGCTGGTAAAGTAATGAAATATGTTATGCATTGTGTAGGATATAGTCATGGCCAAAACATATAGATGTAAGGAATTATAATGCATGACTCTCTGATTTTTTTATGTAATTATGTATTTGATAAATAAGACATGGCATGTGAATGTGAGAGCTTATGGAAATTGTATGTCATTGATTGTTAGTTAGGAAAAAGGCCGAAAAAGGTAGAATGGAAACATAGGTATAATATGCATGAGATGGTTAATATTAAGGTATGAAACTAATATAATTGGAATGGCAATAATTACATGCCATTAAATTGACAATATAATTCATGTATGTGAGTAATATGGCATGCTAAAAAGTATATAGTGTATGGGAAAATAATGGCCTAATGAAGTAAAAGAGAAGGTCTTGAAAATGCTTTAAAAGAATATGAAAAACTTAGCCTAAAGAAGTGAATTTAATGGCACAAAATGGTGTTTATATTATAAACCTTCGTACACTTAAATTAAATGACATGTGACACCATTTTAAGGCTAGTGTGAAAGTGTAATTTGATATGGATTTGTGCCTGTAAGGGCTAACTGCTTGGCATGAAGTGAGGTATAGAAATATGCCTAAAATATATGGTTATAGGCCTATAATAGTGACACAAACTCATGGAATGACCTGTAATTGTCCTATAAAAAGGACTATTTTGAACTTGCCTTGAATACTACTCATAAATTATACATAATTGGACTTCAAATATTGAAATAAAAGGGACTTAAAAATACTTATAGGCTGAATTTAAATGGAACTAAAAAACATACTTGTAATTGTTTGGTAGGACCAAAATGGACCCATAACTGTTCGGGTCAAAATTTGACTGTGGAAATAAATTCATAACTAACTATTAAACATTTTTAATTATTATATCAATAAATAAATGAATGTAAAAGAAAGTCAGATGGCCCATTAGCTAGATACCCACTGGATGGGTTGATTAGTCAACTTAGGGATTAGTAGCTGCTAGACTGTCTGATTATAAAACTGGGCTGATGCAGTGGCTAAGGTTCAAATTTAAGCCACTGCACTAGTTTGTAGGGCAGACACCTCATTTCTTTTATTGGATATTAGACTAGGCTAGTACAATAACCAAGGTTCATTGTTGAGCCACTGCACTAGTCTGTAGGGAAAACCAGTTTGTGGGGTAGACACTCTACGTTGCTGGAACATTTGATTATATATTGAATTATGTCGGTGTAGTGTTAAAGGTCTTTTATGGGGCCATTGCACTAGTCAATTGGGTAAACTAGGATAGATTATTTGATTTGATCAGTATTTTACCTTGGGAGGTTCTTATGAACTGGTCCTTATGGGTTATAGGCCCATGCAATGGTCAAGATCTAAAATATGGGCCACTACACACCTTTCAGTTCCCTTTTATTCCAATGTCTGTAAGTGTAGTCTACCTAGTTGGGCCTATTTAATAAAATAAATAATGCACTTGGGAATAATGGAATGATTGAATAATTATAGAAAAAAACTGAATATAATTATCATAGTGGCATTCTGGTTAATTTGAAGAATATATGACATAGCATCTGAATGGCATTAATTATTTGGCATATTACTCACACGCTACACCTAGACCATTATTTTATGACTTGCAAGTGCCTAGCATAACTGTATTGACCTGGCTAATGAAATATTATTGCATTTCTTTAAAATGGGTTCTACATACTTAAATCCTATGTGGTTAATATATTATAGCATCTGTATTCCTGTATGAAACATGCTTTTAGTTTATTAAATTCACCACTGAGTTTTATACTCAGCATGCTAGTGTTTTGTTGTGCAAGTAAGCAAGGATAGCTATCCAACCTCGTAGTATATGCAGTGTGGCAACAGAAACAATAAAGATCTAATTATTCTTAGGTATTGATGTATATAGTAAGAACTATATAAGAACTATAGGTATTGATGTAAGAACTATAGGTTATGTGTCAAGCATGCTTAGAACAACTGATGTTTGTAAGTTTAAGGAAATCAATTATAAATAAATGAGCATTTTGTTTTACTTAGACTTAGCTTGTGGTAGTATTGGTATTATATATATTTATATTCTTGAGTCTCTATATGTTTGACTTTGACATATATAAGATTTGCTGATGTTTGATTGGGGGGGGGGGACTAGAGGGTCTAGGTGGAAGTTATGAGTTATTGTATATCAAAGTGTTTTTAACAACTATTAGAAAAATATTTAGTATATCACTCGAGTAGTTGTTATGTTGTCCCATTCTTCTGAGCCTTATAAAGGGTTTGTAGAGGTTTTGTCTGTGACTATTGAACCATGTATGCATGTGTATAAGGATTAGACTAGATATCTAGGCCATATCTGATGGAGTTTTGAAATAGCTTATAAGTGTTAAACAATTTTCTCCTAGAGTTATCCTAGGATAAGTGACCTATTTGGAAGTGCATTGCCCTATCGAGTTCTTCAGGGAATCTAGTAAGGGGTGTTACATGAATGCTTTTGTATATTATGGGTCTAAAACCCTATGATGGTTGTTGGTGTGTGCTTTGATTGTTGATTGGGAGGACTAGATGGATCCATAATAAGAATAGGATATACATGAGAATCTTAGAAGTGTTTTTTTGCAAGTAAAATTTTTAGTTTTTAATCGGGTAATCATTATGCTGCCCGATTTTCTGTAAAATTATTTTTCAATTGCATAAGATGTTTTTATTAGAATAATACATCTAATATTTTGTTAATGATGAGTAATAATAGATAAATAATCAAGATATAGCACCAGATTTAGTCAGGTTTATGAGTGTTAAATGAATGAAGACCAAGGAAGGAATAGGATGGGTGATCAAAGGGAAGTGGCATTCTTATCGAGTTCCTTTGGGAATTAAGTAAGGGTGTTACATAGAGATTTTAAGGTTCCCTTATTTGAGACTTTTGGGAATTTTTAGCATTGAAAGAAATAATTTTTGAGGTCTTAAACATTTAATTTGAATTTTTAAAGCTTAAAACATAAATAGAATTAATCTAGATCATTAGATCACCACGTGGCTCATCATGCCCATTCGTGTACATAATATAAATAGGATCAAGTGTGTGTGAGTGTATGATAGCAAGATAGGCTCATCTTCTCCCCCAAACCTCTCAAAAGCTTATGCCACCTCTAAGTCTCTCTCCTCCCTTTCTTTTTCTTCTTTTAACCCTAAAACAAGGCTATTTTTCCAAATTAAACTACCAAATCATGCCTCCACAAACCTCTAGATCTTGATTTTAGTGAGCAAAATACAAGGGTAGGCTTAATTTAGGAGAACTAAAGGCTTGGTGAATAGTGACAAATTTTTTAGTAAGTGATTTCTTTCAAGGTTTCACATTTTTATTAGAGAGTACTTAAAGTGTAAATGATAGATATGTAACTAGATTTCAATTGGGATATGTGTAGAATTTATTATTAATTTTTAAAAGTGGAAATTGAATATATTTCTAGGTAAGGAGAGAGAATTGATAGAGGAAAGGAAAGACAAGGTTAGAGGGATGTAATTAGAGTGCTTTAGAGTCCATTATAAGTGAATTTAATGAAATTTGCATTGTCTAGTGATTATTAGGAACATTTATGTAAATATATGCATGTATAAAAATGATATATTATGTGCATGTGTGTATGTTTGTGAATGGCAATGGTGTATGCAAAATGAGGTTATGATAATAAACTTGAACGTAAAGAAATAAGGAGAAAACAATGTGTATGTGTGTGAGTAGAGTGTGGCCGAATGGTATGTTACAAAGGTATATGCACGTATATGTGTAACTAGGATGCAAGTGTAGTGTAATGAAGTAGTTGTTAGTTAATGAGCTTAATTAGAGTATGAAATCAACAAGGATGTAGAGGTATTCACATTTAGCACTTTAGCTAAGTGATATATCCATAGTGTATATGTGTGTGTATACGTGTAATTAAATGTATATGGTCTGTGAATGAGTTAGGTATGTAGTTTTAAGTATAAGTAAATGCGAAGTTAAGAAGAATTTATGTGGATGTATACAATAATGTGATGGCCGAGTGTTAAATGATGTGGTAATATATGTATATGCATGTAAAACAAAAAAAATGAATGAACATGCTAACTTAAGCATGAAAAGTATGTGTAAAGAAACTAAAAGAAGGAATAATGAGTGGACAATAGGTGTAAATTCATAGATTGTTGAATGGCCTACTTGATAGACAGGCTTGTAACTGTAATATATATGTTAATTACCTTAATAGGGATGATAACTTAATCATATGGTGACATCTAGAACCATAGTATACATGTGAGAAATGGTGGAGTGGCAAATTGAATAAACAAAATGATATATTTTAGGTCATTAATACAAATAGTCCTGTAAACTAATGATATGTCCTTATGAGATAGCAAGATGCAAATATGCTTGATCATATAAAAATAAAGAGACTTGAAAGTGATGTCAACAAGAAATGAAAGTTATGAACTAGTGCAGCCAAATGAAATGTGATTTATTGATATTATGAATACTAACAAAATAAGACTCAAATGAAAGGGTATGTAATAATTCATATAAAATGAGATGGTTAGTGCTAATGAGGTGGATACTATGAATATGTATGAACATAATAACAAATTATTAGTGAAATGTTAGTATAATTATAAAATGTTGATAAGTGGACTGAAAGTGGTAAAATGACTAAGTATGAGTAACAAAAAGGAGAAATATGGAGTAATGGCCCATATTAGCTAGACCACTTACTGGATAAAAGGACCGGTCAACTAGGGAGTTAGTAGCTACTAAGGGCTTTGATTCATGAGGATCAAAACCTATTGTATAATAGGTGTAGCTACCAAGGTTCTGATAAGAGCCCTACACACTTTCGGATATTGGGAGGTCCAATAGGACTGATCCCTACTACATGTATTATCTAGATATTGGGTTGTCCATTAGGGCTGATCCATGTTATCCACCCATATTAGGATATTAAGAGGTCAATCAGGGCTGATCCCTGCTATCCTTTTATCTTGGGACATTGAGAGGTCTATTAGTGCTAATCCCTACTATCCCATCTATTTGGAGTTCTATTAGGACTAATCCCTACCATCCAATATTAGGAGGTTCCTAAGAGCTAATCTTTGCTATCAAATGGATATGGTGGGTATAGATACCGAGGTCCATAATGTGGGCTACTATATAAGATAAATCCTATTATCTAGTGTTAAATTGTTATCTCCCAAGTATGGGACTAAGAGTAAGGTGAAATGGTATAAAGAAAATAGTATTGTAATAATAAAATATGGTATGATAGAAAACTAATGAAACATAATTAAGTCTAATATGGCAATGAATTTAATGATCTGTAGGAAATATTAGTTGATAAACTAAATGTAAATGAGTAGTAATATTATGTTGCACATAGTTTGTATAGTGGTAGTGTTATAACTACAATCACTTAAATCTAGGATTTAACTAGTGAGAAATGATGAAATATAACTTATCCTTATAATGTAATTATTGAGAGATATTGACACATATAAAATGGTGTTAATCAAATAATTAGTAACTATAGACCTATTAACAATAACAAAGTGTTAATGCATAAAAGAAAAACTTTGCATGCTTGTGTGATGTGTTCATGATACAATGCCTGTTTCATTAAATTCACTACTGAGCACATGCTCAGTGTGTCAATTTTTGATACACAGGTAAGAGATAGTAGACTAAGTAATGTTGTAGCAGATCCTTTCTCTCGATATAGTTTTGTTCCTTTTGTAGTTAGTATTGGATAAAGGCACTCATGTATAGAGGGTCTTGGTCTAATTATGTAAAATTATAATGCAAAAAGTTGTAAATAATAAAATGGGTTATAGTGTACACCCATACTAAATACATGATTTGCATATTGTGTGCTTAAATCTGGTGATGTGGTGATTGTAAATAGGATGATATGATAGTATCTTGAGGGACCAAAAGGGTCCAATGTAAATATGGTGTGACTAGGAGTAATTATAGAAGTGTTCTTTATAGGTTTAAATTTTGTTTTTTCACTTAAACATCTATTATGCTACTGGATTTTTACTAAGCCACGACCTGTAACTAGTTAATAATAATGAACTTACATGCAATAGCAATCAGAGCCAATGACTATAGGGTGGGAAGGGTTCTGCGAAGAAAATAGAATGGCATCATGATATCTCTTATTCAGGTTCAGTGTTGGATTAAGTAAGGGGTGTCACATTGGACTTATAATAATCAACTTTATCAAATTAAAATTTCATTTTTAATCATTCAACCAAAGCGAATTCAACTGACAAAATCAACCATTATGCGATTCAAAATTGTGACAATGTTGATAGTCAAGCAAGTTTATGAATCTCATTCATGTGCTAATGATTTTTACCTTCTAAAAACTTTTAATTAATGTCATATAAACATCACATATTTATGATATATCAGTTCTAGAATTATTAGAGATCTACCAAAGCACTAAACATAACACTTGTGAGCCAATCAATTTTGCACCACTCAAAACCCAATTAATTTGCTTCACTTGTTTTCCAATTATTCAGTTTCAATTTTCAAGCACATATCACCAAAATTAAAATAATATTTTAACTTATCATATATCAAATCAAAAAAGCAAAATAACAATTAAACCTAAGCATGTACGAAAATTAAATTTGGCCCTTCCTCCTTTGTTAATAAGCCTCTTATGCGCATAAAAGGATTTTTTTTCTCCTAAAACTAACTATGAATTAACATATAGATCAAGATTTCTAATTTTTAATTAATTTCAAACCATTATAAATCACATTAAAATTAATTTGAAAAGCAAAATTAAAAATTACGAGCCACCACAGAACCAAAATTTCATAATATCGCATATTATGCATAATCAAATGTAGCCGTAATTCTCAAATATTTTAAACCTTTCAAGAACTAGGCCCTGATACCAATATTGGTTTTTAAATGAGAAATGCAGTAAAATTTAGAATTTTTTGAGAAAACCAAGTGAATATAACATATCTAAAAGATTCAAAATTCATTAATAACTAAAAAATAAGTAGCATTTATACATTTACCATTATCAATGAAACCATGATTCCTTATCAACTACTCTTCTCATCGGGTTGTCACAAAAGCATAAGGATCCTTACCAGGAATATCTCTAAGGTGTCAAGACAAGAAGTAGGGAGTGAATAAGTGATCCACATGGATAAAGAAAAAAGAAAGAAATTATTGTAAAGCTTTTTTATGGTGGTTGTTCCATGCGTGAATGCTTCATGTTATGGAGGTTGATCATAAAAGGTCTATTTATAATATTTATCAACCCTTCTAGCTTAGATTTTAACTCTTAAAATATAACCTGAATCAGCCTATAATAGCCTATAAATTTGGGCTTCCTAATTGCCTTATGCGCAGAAGCTTGGAAGTAGGCCACGCACATTCTACACTTGCCCTATTTGGGCTAATCCCAATGTGTCTTAATAAGGCCCCATTTTTTATCTACTAATGGTTTGTTTTAAGACCCTTTTAACTCTTTAATGGTCCATTAAAATTAGACTTAAATAACACCACCTTTTAAGCTCAACATGTCCCAGTTTCTAGAAACCTTAATTATGGATGCCCAACTATTTATTCTTTTTTCTAATTCATCTTTTAACAATATCTCATATCATTAAACCATTCAAACTCTTTGAATATCCTCACACTCCTTGTGTCTAACCCTATGGGTTTTCAAAGCACGTTGGCATTACATAATGAATTAGAGTCCTAATCTAACTGGGACTCATGTGGTTTAATCCAATTAAGCCCATAATTAATCCTCAATTAATAGTTTCCTTATGTACAAGTCTTGAGAGGTATCGAGCCACAAATTAATGCTACCTAAGTGTAAAAAAGTCAAGTGGTTTAACATATAGCTTTTATATCCAGTTACCATACTATTCATCTTTTCACCACACTTTATCTCATTTAGGTTCGAGTACGAACTTGTGTCAATTCAATGCTTAACTAAGCACGTCTAATTAAGCCTTAAACATGTTAGTTCTAATATTTGTATCTTTATTCCCATCACACCCTAACTGTTGATTTAATTTTCATATGGATAGAGTTGAAATTAGAAAAAAAAATAGGGAATAAAATAAACATATGGATTGAGTAGAGTCAGTTGGTGTGAACAATGGAGCAAAAGACGATCAAAGTGTAAAATGGTAAATACTTAAAATAAACAAGGGCAAATTTGGAAATTTATAATTGGAAGCCTAGGGATGAGTGGAACATGTTTATAAAGGTGAGAAATATGAATGTAGCATATAAGGAACATAAAAATGTGAAAGAATGAGGTTTAGGAGACGGTCCTAATGAATAGTGACACCGAGCCATGAATAGTACATCCCAAGCCCAATTTGAGTTGACCATACAAGAAGGTAATACAAATTAAAAGATGAATTATAATGCAATTAGAGAGCCAAATGAGGCCACATAAGAGGTTGAAATTGAAAAAGAAATCTAGATTACAATCTATGGTGAATAGTAAATAATTTAGGGCAGAATGAAAAATTTAGAGAAAAAATTCAAAACTGGCACATACTCATGCTAAAATAATCTAAGGAATATGAAAATCATGTGACTTAAATTTTTATGACATGGGAACTATTGGAAAAATAAATTCAATTAAATGAATATTTATGCAAAAAATGGTGGAATTTTTGGTGCAAAGAGCAAAATGGGCCATTAGATTAAATAGTAACATGAAAGATTTTGGCCATCCAAGTGTAATATAGTTTAAATGAGGTAGAAATAATTAAATGATATTTTTAAATAAAATTACACATGAAATAAATCCCACCATCCATATGTAATGTCTTCCTTTTAACCTTAGCCATCCATTCCCTATATAAATGCCTAAATCTTAATAAAAAAAACTCATTTAGTTTTCAGCCAACATCCTTCCCAATATCTTCCTCTTATGGTTAAAACTATCATCCTTAACCCTCTAAAAATTCTGCCTTAATTGACCATTAAATCTTATCCATGTTATATTAAATTAAAACCTCTTTTTCCCTACTATAATAATCACTCCTTTAGTGCTTGAAAGAAGATGGACTTAGAGGGATATTAGAGGTAAGAGATGCGTAATTGAGTTCACATTGATGTTGGTAAGTGATTCTCAAACCAAGTAAATTATTTGATTTAATTAAGGTAATTAGGTGATAGTTTATGAATTATTGATGAAATTATGTAATTAATATTGTTTTAATGGAATTTTTTAGGAGAAAAATGGTTACAAAGTTGATAAAACTTGAAGGATACATGATGAGGTGATGAATTTATGTGAAAAAAGAGTATAAATCTATTTAAAGCTAAAATGAGGTATGTGTATTCTAATCCTATGGACTTTTATTATGAAACATACATGTTTATGTGTAAAGAACTTAGTATGTTTTCATATAATGATTAGTTATGTGAAATTGATAGTTTAGGCATATAATTAGAGTTTAATTGAGAGGATAGAAAGGTGAAATTGTGAAAAAAAGGATGAGGGAAGATAGAACCTAAGGTTGGCTAAAATTTACAAAGAAAAGAGTAGTTGTGACACCTCTTACCCGTTTCGTACATCAGACCCAAATAAGGAGCGACACACTATAGATATCTAAACTACACTATATGAAAACCCATAAAGAATTTAAAACTTTTCTTCATATTAAAACATACCTTACATGTTTAATATGGTAAAAACACAAATTATAAAAAAAATCATTTTTTGAGCTATACTAAAGGGGTCCCTCTGTCGAAAATTCAATAGCATAAAGGTTGTACCAAGACACTATCCCAAATAGTAACCTATCAAAATAAACACTTTTATAAATTTTTCATCACACTCCAACATCTTTTGAGTCCATCTGACACTCCATAACTCAACACAAGGAAACATTCCACAATCATGCATAAGGAAGAGATATCATACAAGTAATGCAATCTTATGAAAGCTTATAAAGAAAGAAGAAAATAAATGTGAAAGATCTATTAAATAAGGTTTACAAAACATAATTACGGATTACAAATTAGGCTTAATCCCTCATATACATAAGAGTGCTATCTTACTAATTACATCACCAAAATTTATACAAAGAAATCAAAAACCCCAAAAGCTAGCTACTTGATCTTTTGTAGTACCAAGGCTTTAAGTTTAATCTGTAGCCTTTACCTATGCATTGCAAAAATAGGATGATGCACTAAGCTTTTGCTTAGTGGTGTATTCATCTTAATATATAATCATACAAACATGAGCATGCACTTCATGATTATGATCATTACATAACAAAGTAAAATATGTCTTAATATACATAGTCATATAAAACATACAACATGAAAAGAGAAGTTTCATTATATGCATTCCAAATAAGAATCACAATATTAACCATACATATAAGTCACACAAACATAACATGCTTATGCATATCTAGGTAACTTTCCATATCTCTGAACTAATTTATATTTATATTTTCTTAACATATGTCTATACCTAAGAGACAACTATGTATAAACTAGATAGCATGATTACTGGGCTTGAAGGCTCCATTGATCTATAGATCGTAACTTAGACTCGTAGGTCTCATCGACTCGAGGATCATACCATGGACTCATAGGTCTCATCAACATGAAAATCATAATATGGACTCGAAGGTCTCATCAAACTAAAAAAAAAAAGTCATAGCATGGACTTGAAGGTCTCATCACACCCGAAGGTTTGCTAGTAATTGCCTGAACTCCTTAGTTGACCGGTCAACTTATCTAATTTAGGTTATCTAATCATATGGGGTATTATTAACTCATTGATTACACTCTTTGAATTCAATTAACAACATCTTATTTGATTTATCATTATGTTCAAATCATGGCCATACTTGTGACCTAATCAAACAATTACCATTATTTAACACACCTTAACTATATATGACTTAATAGAACATTTGGAGATGATTCATGCATCAAAAACACCACATGACCATTTCAATCATACTTTGACATAAAACATGGTTTAAGCTACATCATTTGCCTAGCCACATATAAGCATCATCATAACTTCCATTATATATTGCATAATTCACACATTACTTAAAATTATCAAATTACATCATAAACTATTTCCTAACAATTATCATTAATTCAATCATAAATAAAGCTTTACACTAACATATCATATCACATCCACTTCATAACAACCAAGGAGAGATTTTGGCTCCCTCCATAGGCGCTCACATACCACCAATCACATACTCATTTACTTATATGTTCAAAATTTCCATAATCAAGCAATTCATACATCACAAAACCATTAATTAATCATGCATATCATCCTCATAAATTTTAGCCCTAACTCCTTCAAGCCCTCAACATATTGTTAATCAATATATCATGCCAACATACACTTAGTTTTATACATTCACATATAATATCATTAATTGCTCATAACTTCCATAAGCAAAAAATGTCACAAATATGCATCACCAAGCATTAAATGCTCACACACACACATTAAATTTACATATTAAGATGAATACATCTACCAAAATAAATTATAACACTTGCTCAAAACTATATAATGCTCTAATAATTTTGGGATTTGTGAATAGTATATCTCGAGATCGTGAACAGTGATTCTTAAGAAATGGATAATATTTTCATACTAATATAGAGATTAAGATATAAGTATAATGTGTATAAAATTTGGTATGGATATAAGGACATTTGTAAGTTAAATGGGTGATAACGAATAAGACTGTGAATAGTAAATCTTAAATCCTGAATAGTGATTTCAAGTATAAGAATAGTGTTTCTAACCATACTAATCATGGAGATATGTTACAAATAGTATATGTTTATAGTTTAGCAAAGAAAGGAGAATATCCCAATAGAAATTGAATGCTATCATGCATGTATGTGAATAGTACCTCTCAGAAACCAAAACGTACTAATATTACAGGATGATAGGATTAACTATAAGATATTTTTAGGTAAATTTTGGAAATTAAATAAGTTTATTAAAGAGGTTAAAAATAGAAGTTAAGTTTTTACGATAGTGTATTATGAATAGTAACATAATTAAAGTTGAACCGTAAAATAATTATCAAAGTGCTCAGAAGAACCTAGAAATGCCACATCTTGAAGCTCAAATATTCTAAGGAATATAATGGTATGGGTACTGAAATTTTTAAACATTGGGAAGTGTTTATTAAAAATTGAGTAATGATAAAAATAGTAATTTTTATCAATTTTTCTTAGTTTTTTATCACAGATTTTTTAGAACCTCTAAGAAATAATATGTACAATTGTTTGGAATCATAATAAGTGATTAATGATGAAAATAATTGAAGGATACAATTACAGTTGCTTAAAAAGTGTATTTATGGGCTTATTTTAATATAGGCCCTTAGATCTTTTCCTAGATTGATCTTAGCTTTGATGACGGAGTATAAAAGTGGAAAAAAATTTGCCTATGGGTAGTAACTAGCCCTTTTTTCTTATTCTCCTTCTCCTTCATGCCATTTCCATAGAGGGCTTCCACCATTTTTGCTTCATTTAGCTCCCTTTTAGCTTGGTTTAATTGCAAATCTCCACCTTAAATCAACTTCTGAAAGTAGCTAAAGCAAATTTATGGTGAAAATTAAAGAGAAAATGGATTATATTGGAAGAAATTTAGAATAGAAAATGCTTGATGAATAGTGACAGCCATTCAAGTAAGTGTTCATTTTCAATCTTTGATATTTTTCTAAGGTTTATTTGTGTGCCAATAGGAGTTATTTATGGTTGATTTGAAGAACTAAAGCATATTTGATTTATTATGAATTTTTGAAATGTGGATTAAGGTTATGTTTTAGAAGAGATGAGGAAGAAGCAAGAGGAAAAGGTTAGAAAAGGTTTTTGGATGCTCTAAAAGGTATTCTAAAACTATCCAAGTAAGTATATCCCTTATAGGATGTGTACAATGATTTTTAAATTACAAAAGTATGTGTTCTAATACATAAATTATGTATGTGAAATGGATTAATCTGGTGCAAATGATATGTGATAGTTGTAAGATGTGGAATACATTTGTAAAGCCTTAAATTGATGATTAAAAATTAGATGTGTATGTGAAATACCTGATGGTAGAAAACTAAGTGTGAATATGAGTAACATTGATGTCCAGAGTAACCATTAGAGCAGCAGCTCTATGCTGTCTAAAACAACATTAGAGTAGTAGGTTTATGCTAACTAAAGCAACCATCAGAGCAGTAGCTCTATGCTATCTAGAGTAAGCATTAGAGTAACAGGTATGTGTTGTCTAGAGCAACCATTATAGCATCGAGTCTATACTGCCTAGAGCAACGAGTTTGGGCTACCTAGAGCAACATCTAGAACATAAAATATCATATGATGTAATCATATATATTTATGAATAATAATGATATACTTTGTAACGACCGCCGGTCGACGTCTTATGAACAGTGCATTTGGAACCCGATTGATGTTCCCCGTGGTGCGGGTCCATTTCGAGTCCGATGAATGGCATATTGTTCATAAAACTTTGACGGGCCTGAAAAGGGTCAAAATGAAGGA
>CANXYI011498581.1:0-11056 GCA_948208565.1 Hura crepitans
AAAAATTAGGCAAGGGTTTTCTTTATGTATGGTGCCAACTTCTTCAAGGGAAGAAAGATGACAAAATTGTTATTAGGTGTTATGCACACACATGAGATCACTTATATATATATATTAAGCTCAATGATAGTTATGATTTAATCACTTGATGATCAAATAGTTAGTTTTTTTCATATTGGTGTTTTAATCATTAAAAATTTATTCTTGAACTTTATAATAACCAAAATAACTTCTTACAATAGCAAAAACTCAAGAATATCATAATTAAGGGACTCCTCGAATTTCATGCCAAAAGCCAAAGAAAACATGCTTAACTATTCAATCATGTAAATAAGAAATTCAAAATACTTACTGATGTCAGCAAATTTTGATTTCTTCACCATTAGACTAATTGGAATTTTTGACTTTCAACTTATGCTATTTTTAGGTCAGTCTAAGCTCATCCTTACCTTTTTATATGAAAGCATAAACTAAGATTATTATCCACTAGATATTGATGAAATAAATTTTTTTTGGTTTAGTGGCTACTTCCAATTCTTTTATTTCATGCATTATTTTGCCTATTAAAATTTTGTGATGAATACCCTTCTAGGTCCCTTTAGTGTGGCCCACTACTTGGGAATACTAATCATAGTTTGAGAAGTACCATTCATGAAGCTAGATTTATGAGCATTACATTATGTAACGACCTAAAAATCTTTAATTTTATGAATAATACTTTCCTAGGATGAATAATGTTCTTGAGACCCAAGAAATACTAAAGTTACCAAATGGAAGTATTAATCATAAAATAATTTTGGGCAAAGGTTGAAACTATTAAAAAGTTATTTGGTTAGGTAAAAATGCTAAGAAAGTGGTAGCATCCCTTAACTAGCTCATAACCTAACAAAATAAGAGATGTTACGGACCCGATGCTCTATGTCCTACAATCTTTTTACACTTTCCTAACAGAAATCTAGTAGCATAATGGCTGGTCAAAGTGAAAACCAAAAATTTCACCGGTGAAAATTAGACTTTTATAATCCACTGCATAACAAGCATCATCAAATGGATCCTCCTGATCCCCTAATCACAACCTAATCCAATCATTTAATCCATTAAATTACAAATTCAAACACACATCTCAAATATATACCAATAATATTCTTAGCTATCAATTATTACATTTAACACATTACTAATACACTAAAACAATAGTTATACAACTAATTAAAACCTTAGACAACATATAAATTAGATCCTACATAAAAATTTCGTACTTTATACATGAGTGCCTTTTCCTTGAGAGATCTTCTTTACGGCATTAAAATTGTTTCTAATAATATCTTTAAGTGGTTGTTTTCCTTCTTTGAATCCCTTTTTCTATAAACTACCTCCATCTATACACTAATAAAAAGCCAGTACATTTGAGCAGGACACTCAGTGTTGTACTATATGGAATATAAATGTAAACTTTAAAGAAGCATGCATATGCAGTTGCACATAGAATTTACTCCTTTCATTCTCATTAGCAATTTACTTCACATGCACACTGAACTCTTTATAATTAAGGATATAATCTCAATAGCCAACCATATGCAAGCCTAATACTATACACACCCTATATCATTTCAAATAATTTCATGACAAGCACAATTAACTTGAAACAATTACATATACAACATAAACCCACACCCATTGTCTTATTAACTCTTTATACTACCTATGCAATATGGATACCAAATTAATTAACCCCTATCAAGTATATACATGTAACTCTAAGCACAAAAATCTTGCTCATACAAAATAAATCATGCCATTTAACAATCTTAGGTTTCTATCCAGACTTATTTCTAATACCAATCTCATTAATCAAACTTATCCCATACTTCATGACTTTTATACACAAGCACATACATGAATTATGAAATCAAGGGTAGCTTGCATGAATAATTTATTAATTAACCCTGTAATAATATTTCTCTTTTATAGATTTATGATTCCCTAATTACAACCTATCTAAAACCCTTATCCTATCAATTGACTTTGCCTTATGTGAGTGACTTAGTTTTCCATTATTTTAAATTGTGAGGTACTTTCATGTTTCTACTCTAGTAGTTTTGAGTTACTGAACCACCATAATGCTAATGCATTTTATCATGGAAGTGGTCGACACCTTTATTATGGTTCTAAGCATTCTGCATTCACTTACAAATTAAGTCATTTAGTATACCACACTTATTTATAGTTACTTTTACATTTATCATTGTCAACCCTTATGCATTCTTAAGCCTTTATCTCTATATTTTACAATTGGTAACATAGATAATTTATATTTATACTATTATTCCTTTTATTGCCTTAGTTTATTTTAGAGTTTTCACTATGTTATTAGCTTAAGTGGCCTATAATTGACAGATAGAGGTTCATCAATTAGATTATAGGGACATAAAAAAGTATGTGATGGCCCACATTTTAGACCTCAAGCTTCACACCAACCTTAGTGCAGTGGCTCATCTTGTGAACCCTGATCATTGCACTAGCCTAGTCTGATAACAGATAGTAATATCACATTATAGTGCAGTGGCCCAACTTGTGGACCCCAACCATTGCATCAGCCTATTATGATAATAGACAATAATATCAATCATAGTGCAGTGGCCCATCTTATAGACCTCGACTGCTGCACTAGCCTATTCTAATAATAGATAGTATCTAGTAGCTATTAATCCCTAGGTGACTAGCCTACCTATCCAGTAAATTGTCTAACTAGTATGGGGTTGTTACAGTCTTCTATTTAACTTCATTTTATTGGTAAAATTTTTTGGTCGAATTTTTTTATTTTATACATACTTAAATTCTCATCCCATTTCCCTTTTTAATCAATCATATAAAATATAGGATCATAAGGATGTCCTCCTTATCAATCATTATGTGTGACCATCATGATGAATATCACTATAATATTCTCCATACACCTTGTCTATATCGACAACATCATGTTTAATCATGTTATATGTATTCAAATAGCAAGTATAACATATTCATTCTCAATTTTATATCACTTGTGATCCCTTGTTTCACCATTACATCGTATGTATCCAAGTAATGAGCATGTCATATTCATTTCTAAGTTTGTACAATTTAGGATCTCTTTATCATATAGTTATATTTACTATTCATGGTAGGAAGATTAACTCCTCACTTACCAATTATCATTTTAATAAAAGCAAGTATGTCATATTCACTCTTACTTTCACATAACTTGTGGTCTTTTAACTTTATACTCACATTCATTATTCACTAGAGGGAGTAAATTCTATATGCCTTAATTATCATTTAGATTATCATTCCTCTGACTTAGGCTTATATTCATATGCACATTACAATTCTCATGATACATTGTTCTTCATGGGTTCACTTATAGTAATTAATTAGGACTCTACTCTTGTCCCCTTATTTCAACTTCCCCCTTTATTGCCTATTATTTTATGTAGCTCATACACTTATCTCATTCTTAAGCATCTAGCTTATGCTTATGATGAATTGGGTATGTATTTAGTGTTTATGTCATTCACTCTTACTTCCCATATTCAATGTTAAGCTTTTACTTCATTTTATTATCTGGTCCTAAGAAACATTGTTTTAAGCATATTGACTATTGTTTTGATTTGGGTCTCTACTTTACCCATAATACTTACCATTTATATTTGTACTAGTTTAATCTCTTTACTTTCCTTGTACATGTAGATTTCGAAGGCTGGAATATTAATTGTTTATGCTTTACATTGCTAATTCATATAGAGTTAACCTTGGGCTCCCACTAAGGTTTCTAAATATGACTTTTTATTCACCCTACATGTACCATGTGAATCACCATTATCTAGCACCAATGATGTTTCCTAATATGAATGGTATCCATAATTACATTGACATACCAATTTAGCCATCCCTCATATAAATTCCATTTTGTCTCGACTATTAACCTCATTGACATACTTAGTAGAACTTTTCCTTGATCTATCCATAACCTATGCACAAGTGACTTATAATTATTGAAGTATTTAGTTGCTCTCTTTTGCTTTATAAAATTCATTCACTAATCCTATTGTTATCATTACAACCAGTTATATATGACCTCTAGCTATACAGCTAGGTACCCGTACCTAAAGACTTATGCTTATTCGGTTTCATACCCAAAAATCCATACGTCGTTTCAACAAACTCCTACGACATAATTAAAGTGAACAACACATCTCTACGTGTATGAACCCCTAATCATCTTCACATATAGGTAACTAATAACATTATACCATTTCTTAAAGCATATACATTTTAATTCCTCTTCAATCCAAATCAGCACTTAGTCTAGTAATTACTCAAACCAAGTCATACATTTTCATAATTTATAGGCAACCACTTTAATTCAACACTACACCATGCCTAACCACAATCATGCCTTAACTCTTAATTTGTAGATGCCACGATCACAAATTTAAACATTCAAGTACATGGCACATGCACTTCCACACAACAAGCACAAATTTGAGCATTCACACACATGGCATATGCACTTTCACAATTTAACACACCAAAATATATATTTCATCTAGTACATATACCTATGTTATGTGCAACTCCATTATTGATTCCATCTCCACATTCCAATGCTCATTTCCTTTCCTTAGCAACTTGCACAAAAGGTTGAATAAAACTTTATAAGTTCCACATTCCCATCTACTAAACTAACCCTAACTCTATCAAATTTCCTTATAAATTCTTATATTTTTCACCTAACTTATGAAGACAATTTCCACATGTCCTATGTTAAATTCTGGCACCTACTTAGCACATGACCCATGCAATTCTAGTAACCACATTCCACTAGTGAATTTCAATTAATCTCTATCACTAATTCGACTCTATATTTATCAACACTTAATTCCCAATTATTCAGCTTAAATTGAATTGGTTTAGAAGAAAAATAAACTAAAAGGGAAGGTAGAAACTCCCTTTCTTGCAAAAAATGCAACTGGCTACTGTGGTGGAGGTGGCACTGTTGCTATCGATAGTGGCACACCCTTGCTAGATAACAACCACTGAGTAGCTTATACTCTTCTCTACTTTTTCTAATTTTCATCTATTTTTTTCCTATTGTTCTCTTTTTTTTCTTCAATAACAATGTTACTATCTTTCTCCACTTTACTGCCACTATTGAACCTTTACTCCCGTCATTGTCACCTTTCTGGTACAACACCAACCTCGCTTCACCTCCTCTTTTCCTCCACCTACTACCATCTTTCTCTTCTCCTCCCTTCCCAATTTTTTTCTTTTATTTTTCTCTTTTTTTCCTATAGCAATACATGACTGCTGGTAGAGCTGGAGGTGCCACTGTTGCCATCACCACCCCAGTGCCACTTTGCTCATGCTGCTTGCTCTAGCAACTTTGTTATAGAAATTCTCCCTTGTTTTAAAAATACTAGAGGATCTAAAATGCTAAGATTTAAAAAATTAATTAAAAATAATGAATAAAGAGGAAAGGAAAATAACTGAGGGATTAAATTGGAATAAATAAAAAGAAAAAAGAGTGGGAGTGTACTTAGCTAATAAAAAATAAGGTCGCAGCTAAGGTAGATTTAAGGAATAAAAAGGAAAAAAAGAAAAAAAAGAAGAAAATAAAAGAAATGAAAAAGAAAAACCAGCAAAAATGGGATAACAAAGGAGAAAAGGAATTTTAAAACAAACGGTGTAATTTTTAGAGGTTTGAGTGAATTTCTATGAAATTTTGAAGTTTCCCAAAAAATTGGGATGGTTCAGGAATTATTGGGACTAGATTGAGGTGGCCAAATAAAGCCCACAATAATGCCAAGTGTCATAGCCCACTTGACAAATGGAAAATGGGCCATGACAAGTGGAATTCCACTTGTTAGGAGCAAAACCAATTTTTCTCCCTTCCTACAAGAAATTGATGCCACCTCCTTTGTAAATTGGCCATAAGTTTTTGCCCCACCATTTAAACATGGTGATTCTAATGGCTAAATTTTCCTCTAGATGTTAGGCACTAGAAGAAAAAGAATCATGCCAAAAAGAGTTTCCATTTGGGAGAAAAAAATCAAATAAGGGGACAAACTTAGAACAGTCCTGAACTATGTATGTGAGGTGAGTTCTTAGCTATATCTACCTTATTTGTTGGACTTTTTCAATGATTCTTGATGCCAAATTATAGCTAAGACATATGTGTATATGTGTGTGATGCATTGGTGGCCATTGAGTGGCAAATAATAGGTCATAGAGGAGGCACAAGTTCACCATAGAAGCTGGATTTATGCAAGCAGCAATAGTATGGATGGGATTGACACCTTCAAAGGCTCATGTAAGTGAATTTATAGCCTTTTTCTCATGCATGGGGCTACCTAGGTTAGTGAATTTAGGATTTGAATGGTTGTAATGATTGTACATTAGCTTGAATTTCTCTTTGGGGATGTTGAATACCATGAGTTTTAGTGGAATTATGAATGGTATATATGAGTAGTTACATAATTTGCTCAAAATTGCTTACTGGAATTTGTTGTTTAAGGTAGTTTGAATGAGTGCTTTACTACCTAAGAGGAATCTAAGTTATGCTTTACATGGAAGGGAGTATTTTATTAAAGGTTTTGGAATGGAATTCAGAATGGAAGGTGCAATTGTGATTGTGGTCATGAGCTACCATAGGTAGTTCTTAAAATGTTGTTTTGTGCTTTTAGATGTAATGGCTTAAATTGAGATGTTGTGGTCATATTTAAATTCATGGCTTGTAAATTGTATGGAATAATTTTAGTTTGTCTCAAGGAATAAGAATTAGTTCACTTACATTGAACATCCAAGGGCTATTTTTAGTATATTGTATGATATGGCTAGAGACTTGTGATAGCTTATTTGAAAATGAGTATGGTCATGGCATGACATATATTCTTAATTGGATTTTGATGTCAAGTGAAAAGGCTATGTAATTTGAGTACACTTTACTTTTAGTACTCGAAAGTATGCATTAGTGACGTGGCTTGTGAAGTAGTTTATAAAAATGTTCATATATGCCTAATGTGGGTTATGATTTTAGCCTCTAATGATCATAAAACTTAAACGATGAACACAATATATTAACATAACAAAGTGCAATTAAATATGCCTTGATTTGGCTAGAAAATCCTGAATCAAATAATGTACTTAATGCTTCAGACAATGACCTAAAAGGTGACTCCAAATAAGTTAATAGATGGAACTTTCCTCATGCCTCTAAAAGGCTACAGTTGATTTACAATTTGGCCATGGACTTAGCCCAATTACAATTGGCTTAATGCCTAAACAAATGTTAAAAGGAAAAGTGAGAACTAATTGAAATTGGACTGAGAATAGTCTCAGAAAACTGACTTCCAAAAGTGGCCAAAATGACATATAACTGTCTAGTGGACCTCTACTTGAACCAAAAATGCCACTAGACCAAAAAGTATGAAGTTTTAAATTGAAAATGTCCTGATAAATTATAATATAAGATACCTTAAATTTTGGCAACAATAGACTTAAAAGTTATTTCTGAATTTTACCCAGTAGAGCGAAAAAGTGGCCATACCAGTCCGAATAAGTATAAGATAAGATTTTTATCTATCTATTTTTTAGGCTTAAATATTAAAAGAATAATTTTAGCTAATAAATTAAGTTAAATTAAGCTACTTGGCCCATTTGTTAGACACCTATTGGATGAGTTAACCGATCAACTTAGGGTTTTGCAATTGCTAGTTCATTGGTGGCTAGAGAGGTCTATAGACTGATCTCTATTATGTCACCTAGTTATTAATGGTGTTCATTGGTGGCTGGAGAGGTCGATAAACTAATCCCCATTATGTCACCCAGTTCTTGATAGATATTTATGGTTGGGAGGCCCGCGGGTTGATCTCCATTATGCCACTCGGTTATTTTTATTGTGGTTTGGGAGGCCTACGGGTTGATCTCTATTATGCCACACAGTTATGTTTATTGTGTCTGGAGAGGCTACAACTGATCTCCATTATGGCAAACATGTTGGTGTAGCTGCGTAGGTCCAAAATGGGGGCCACTACACTAGTTATTATCCCTATGGATCCAGTGTTTTAAAGTGTTATCTTTCTATTCGAGCCAGAGAATTTAATCAAATAAAGAATTAGACTGATTATGAATAGGAAGATTAAGTATAATGGAACAGTCTTGATAAGTTGCCAGTTAAAGGGCATTTTAGTCATTTTGCACTAATGTGCCAGATTAGTCTAAACAACTAATATAAGTATATATATACATACATAAAAGGTAGGAAGACTACTTTTAGACATATAACCACCTTAAAAAGATAAAGTCAAGTAGATATGAATAACTATTTTAGGTGAAGTAATAAAAATACAACATAAGGGTATTTCAGTAATTTTCCCCTTTTAAGACAGACTAAGGAACTCCTTTAGGTTGCATGTATTAAGTAAAAATCCTCATTTTAAATGGTTTATTTAAGTCAAAAATGATAATTCTAGACTAGACAAATACCTTAGGGGTATTTTAGTAATTTGGCACCCCAATGAACATTTAAATTATTAAATGAAATAAAAATTACATTTTTAACTACATAAGTAAGAAATAAGCTTTCACCATGATTAAACTACTTTAAATTCACCATTAAGTATCTCATACACTTAGCGTACCAGTTTGGTGTGAAGGTACACAATAGTGGGACCTACCTCATAAAATGTGTCAATAACAGTTCAGAGGACATAGGTGAAGACTTTGGGTGAATTAATGTATATTCAAATATCCATGTACTTAGGTGAGAAATGGGTAGGAAAATGTATGTAATTAATGGATTATGACTTGTTGATGTAAATTTAATATCTCTATGCATGTTCCATGGTGAATGAATATGTATGTATGATGTTGATATTGGTGTGAGCCAGAGGCTCTACATTGTTAGATATTTTTATCTATGGCTTGAGACCTAAGTCTTGTTATGTGTTAGATGATGATGATAGGATGAAATTGGGGGACTAGATGGGTCCAAGTGTTGTAAATAGTCTATAGAAATGTTAATAGGTCTGTTTAAATTTTGGGATAGAACCCGGGTAGTTGTTATACTGCCAAATTTTTAGGAAATACGTGAATATGATAAGATCTGCTTCGTAATGACTAAGTTTGATTATTTCCAATCTAAATGGACCATAGAAACTAAAAGAAGTGGTTTTAGAGTTAGATAGCCTGATTTAGATAGAAGTTAGTAAAAGTTAAATGAATGACCATTATGGAAATTTTAGGATGGGTGACTTGGCGGGAAGTGCGCCACTTATTGGATTTCCTCGGGAATCCAGTAGGGGTGTCACAAATTTTATTATATTTTAGGCCCATAACAAACAAACAACACTTTAAGACACCGGATAATGAGAACTATGTTATACAGTGGCCCACATTTTAGACTGCAGTAGCTACACTTACCTCACTCGATAGTAGGGATTAGTCCATAGACCTCCCAATACTAGATTGATAGATAATAGGGATCAATTTGTAAACTTCCCAATATCTATAAATGGGATAACAAGGATCAACCCCATGGGTCCTCCTAATACCCCAAATCATATTTCTAAACATCATAGGTGGATAGCAAGGGTCAGCCCCATGGGACCTCCTAATATCCACAAGCATAAAATAGGTAGTAAGGATCAATCCTGGTGGACCTTCTAATAGTTGAGTGTGTAGGGTTCATCTTAGAACCTCAGCAGCTGCACCCACCACATCCAATAGACAAAAGTGGCCTTAAGAGGACCCAACTGCCTTGCAGCTGTTAACTCCCTAGTTGACCGATCAATCCATCCAGTGGGTGTCTAACTGATAGGCTAGATCCATTAAATAACCATTTAAGACTGTTACTCTCAATTTTATTACTTCCTAAGTCTATTATGTCATTAAGTCTCATACTATGCCATGTTTCATGGAAAAGCTTATGTTTTGCCTATGGTCACAAAGTTACTATTCATTTAGTCAGTTTACGAGAATGTCACTATTCATTTGGTCAGTTCTAGATTTCATGCCTTTCATAACACCAACCATATCAACCTAAATTACCATTACTTCTTCACATCTCTATGTATGGGATATATTTCACCTAATACGGTACATGTTCACACAAATTCCTAAGTCATTACCTTATTATAACATATACACTCAAATAAGCCATTATGTCACCAAAATTCTATACCATACATACCAATGTCATTATCCATTTTTATGTATGGTTTACACACCTCATTTACATGCCATTTTCCTACCTAATATGCCATTTGCATATTTATACATGCCATACCATTCATCACACCCCATTCAGCCATGACACACATATGCACACACGTAGATTCCTTTCCAATTTTTCATGCAAAACCTATTATTTTGAGTTTATTAACATTACCATAACATCATTTTATCTTAATGTTAAACTTAACACTAGGAACATGAACTTTCATACACCAAACATGTATATTTCTATGGCAAATCACATGACATACTAAATTTAAGTCTATTCCACATACTTAGGGTGTGAAAACACCCTTTTCCCCACCACTTGAAGGCTTAAATCCTTATTCTCCTTCAATGGTCTCTTTGGTACCTAAACATACACATTTTGACCTTATAAAAATTCTCAAAAATCTTACATAACTCCAAATAGAAATTTAAGACTATAACTAATCTTAAGATACCTTAATCTACCTAAAACAAAAATAAACACTGGATTAAAAATAATTACTTAAGAAATTGACACTATTTACTCATGTGTGAGATCTCTCTTTCTAGGCTTTGTTTCTAATTTTTGTAAGAAGATTTGGCTTCTAGAGATTATGGAGGTCAAGATTCATATAATTTTTGTGAATTTTGGTGGAGAAAGGAGAGAGAAAATGAAAGAAAAAGAATAAAGGAAAGGGAAGGGTGGCGTTAGATTTTAGGTCCTAAAAGGAGGAAGATGACACCTTTACACATGTGGCCCATGCACATGTGTGGACCCTTATATTGGGGTAGGTGGGTGGCCCGATAGTGAAAC
>CANXYI011498720.1:0-10506 GCA_948208565.1 Hura crepitans
TTTTTATTTTTTTAATTCGTACCATGGGGGGCTTCGCCCCCCGTACCCCCTAGGCATCAGTGTTGGGTATCAAACTCAGGCCTATCGGTTCGAGCCCTCAACCTACCTTAGACACCTATTTTTGTCACATTTTGAGTTGCACCGTGAGATTTTTTAGGTCGGACAATAGACTTAAAGGAAATTTTTTTAAAGAAAACTTTAAGATCTTTGAACTGGACATTAAAACCCTATTTATTAGGATTTTTGTCTTTTTCATCATCATTAGGCAAACCAAATATAGGAACCCTAGAGACCCAGTGTCTACATGTATCTATAGGTAAGAAAAAAATTTGATAAGCCTCAACATTAAAAGTTATGTGATGTATACTTAGACTCTAAAGCACTCATGTGTTAACTAGGACTGCCTAAATCAGTGCTTTAATACCACCAAATATAACACCCCTTACTTGATTTAAACACTAACCAACTGCCAAACTTGACTAAGGAGTATACATAATGAGATATCAAAACTTTACTACCTTTACTCATTATAAAATTATTCTTATTAAAGGACTTCACTTATAAAAATATGGGTTTTCAAAAACTTTTCAAATAGTGTTACATATTCAAAAATTGAGAATCCTAGTGCCAAAAATTTCAACGACAAAACGGCTGTACCAGGTACTATCCCAAATTTTTAAATATTAACCTAGTTATGAAAAATACACTTCTATAAATTTCACATATTCCCACAACCTCCATGTGATCCTCTAATCAATCTATAACTCATAAACACAATCACAAGATATCTCAACCTCAGGAAGAGATATCATACAACAACATACACAATTTACTAATTTATAAGGGTTTACAAACTTTAAAATCTAAAAAGAAATATTTTGGACAAGTTAGGCCCATTCTTGTACATTTACAACATTAAGTGCAACCTATACATCACATATTATACTATATTTACAAGTTTATACCAAAAGAATGGCTTTCTCTTTATAATCTTAATGTCTCGAAGTTTAAGTCTCAAAAAGTCTTTTTACCTAAACATCTTAAACAAATGATGCACTAAGCAAATGCTTAGTGGTGTAATCGAAGTAACATTTGCAATAGACAACATACCATATGTATATATAATTTTTTTCTATGAATAACTAGTGCATATATTTCATAATATTCATACAAATGGTGATGTGCTATGTTCATAACTAAAAATGCTTACATCATGTATAAAGGCATCCATCTCATACATATATGGCAAATATGCATTTAAAATCACCCAATGGTCACAATGTAACATTATCAAATCAAACATGCACTTAATTGCCATTTTAGTCATAATATACATTATAAGTAGATTTCTAAATTTTGCCATAACTTTTTTAAGCCTATTTTAGATTACTCTGACCTATGGATAATAGGATAAAGAAATGTGTACTAGCCCATATTTTAGACCTTACAGCTGCTACACCAACATATAAGCAAGTTGTGTAGTACCCAACTAGGCTTATGTAGCTACACCCCTATATAATTGTGCAGTGGCCTTTATTGGACCTTACAACTGTTGTACCCATATAGGATCCAAAGATCATAAATATAGATCTTTGGGTCAGACTAAAATTGGACCTATAAACTGATATCAAATCACCAAAATGTCCTAATAACTGTTATATCCCCTAACTAACAGGTCAACCTATCCATTTCTAGGCTATTGCATCACATAGGCTAAAATTGACTAGTTTTAGTTTCACAATCATAAGTAAGCTCTTATAGCTTTTAACTTATTTTAGCCACTAAATGATTAAAATTGATTAATTTTCTTAAAAATGTCATTATAGCAATCATGCACATTTCACATACATTTATGCCATATTTGTGCCATACACATATTGAAACACTATTTTCATCTTATTTATAGTTTTCAACATGTATAATTAATGCACACATTCATTTGAGGTCATAAAGTCCATTTAAGAGACTTTATGCCTTAATATTCATCAAATACCCATAATATGGCATAATTAGTGTTAATAACACTCTTAAACTCAATCTCAAGTTTAGAACATGTTTTGGTCCTAAACATTATTTATTCATGTTACTAATCATGTTTTTAATTAGATATAATGAATAGAACATGTATGCATACCAATTCTCACATTTCTTAAACTGTCATGCACATACACTCTCATAGTGCCATTAGGCCATACATACCTATTTGAGCATGTTACATATTTATCATCATAGATGCTACTTAGACATAATTCATAACTTGTATACATGTACTTAGTACTCATAACATCAAATTTACAAGCCTCAATGACAAAATTAGGCCATTAAACCCTTGTTACCATAATAATTTAGCATTTAATTCACACCCATGGTTAACCTCAAGAACCACTGGCAAACACACATTTTATAACCTTAAATGTCATAAAAACACTATGCATAATGCAAAGCACAATAAACATGCCTAAAAACATGAGAAGAATCCATATAAGAAAAATTAATGTCAATTTCCATATTATGTCCATTCAGCCTAATTGAGCACATCTTAAGCATGTTTCTTTCTAATGCATTCTCACACTTTCATACACACTCATACATGTCAAAAACATGATTTAACACCATTTTATGCTTAATTAGGCTTAAATATTACGTTAAGGAATTCAACACTCATTATACTCCATATTATGCATGTTAGGATACATTAGGCACATTATGAACATTCCTTTATTCCCAATCAATTCTCATCATCTAAAAAATATTGGCATACATTATATAAGCTATATAACTCATCAAATGCATCACATTCATGGCATAACACTTTTATGAGCTTTATTGCATAATATGCACATTATGGAATTTAATGTTTATAAGTGAAATTGCACATTCTATTTTGATTACACATATCGAGGAGGTAAAAAAGAACCTCAAGGACCATCTACACCTTTGATTTGTCCTCATCTTGGTTTTGATAAAAAATTCCTAATAGAAATCAAAAAATTCTTTGAAAATTCATAATAAATCACCTAAGGCTCTAAATTAAATCTAAAACCATAGAAACTCTCTTAGGCATCCCTAAAACCTAGTAAAAATAACAAAAGTCAAAAAATCTTACCTGAACCAATATTAGTTACTATTCATAGCTTGTAGAAATAAAAATTTTAAGTGCTTCTTTCCATGTATTTCACTTTTGATGGATGTTAAAGAGTGTGAAGGCTCTATAAATATTGTTAATCAAGGCTAAAGTGTGCTTAAAAGAGAGAAAATTGAGAAAAAATAGAGAAAGACCCACGAGGAAGCTGTTGACTTCCTTAAAGAGAGAGGGGGAAGAGATGTTTTTGAAAATGTTAACTTTTTTTAACAAATTTAACCATATAAATATGTTGTAAAAATAAAATATTTACAACATTTTTATCCTTCATTTTCCCCAGTTTTCCTTCCTCTTCTAAACCCAATTAAATGCCTATTTTTTAAATAAAATTTGCTTTTAATTATGCCCCACCATCCTCTAAAAATTAGAGCTTAAAAAATGAGAAAACCGATTAAATATGCTAATTTTTATGTTACCCGATTTTTTAAAAAATATTTTCCAATATCTAAAAATTCTAATTCTAATGCCATTGAACTTGTTAGAATTTTTAATTATCAACTTGTATAAGTTTCAAAATTTTTTGAGCAATTTTGAAAATAATTTATGGTTCAGATTTGCCCTGGTCACTATTCCTAAGACACTGTCGTAAAATATTCATAGCATTTTTAACCATTCAAATCACTTTTGATTGATTCCAAACTTTGTCCAAAATTATTTTATGATTAATACTTTCATGTCATGACTTCGATGGATCTCGGGTTTCAGGAACACTATCTATCTTGAGAAAGTACTATTCATAAATATCAGGATTTTTAGGGCATTACATTGAGTTTCTCTTACCCCCTCACTAATCTGTTGGTTAGATCCATAGATGTCTTTCTTATCATACTCTTTGAGTAATCCTAACATAAAAAGGCAAGAATTTTGATGCTTAGGAAATCGATTCGAATTGGTTTCTAGGTTAGGTATTTGTTTTGAATCGATAAGATCTTAAATAGCCTTTCGAAAAAGCTTGTACTTGTTAATGAGATGGCCTATCCTTTTTTGGTAGGTGTAGTATTGTTAATGCCTATGGTTAGGAGGCAATAAACTATTCAGTGGTTGTGGTGAGAGTGGCTGTAACTTCCCTTCTTTCATATGTTTCTTTAAGCACTAGGATAATGACTTGCCTAAATTTGAATATCATTTGCCTAGCACTGCATATATGTTCATTGTCTTAGTAATGCCCCTTGTATTGTGGTTTGAGAAATTAGGATTGCTTGATCACTTGAACCCTTTATTCTGATAAGTTGTATCTAAATCAATGGCAATGTCTTTTAGTTGCTCACAGGTTGTAATACCTTTAGCTATAAGCCCACTATTCATATAGATATTGGCATCTTGATAAATATCTTCATTTGATCAATATCTTTTGGCTTGTTTCTCATTTTCAGTATCATAGTCTTTTACCTTTCTAGAGAGTCTGAAAGGGTTTCATTAGGCTTTTATTTCACAAGCTCTAAGTCTTTCAAGTTTACTTCAACATTGGCATTGTTGGAGTATTGCTCGGTAAATGCCCGAGCTAATTCATTCCAATCTTCTTTGACACCTTTTTTTCTTGGTAATGGTACTAATCTAAAGCTTATCCTATGACAAACATACTAAACAAGCTTACAAATTGCTCTTCAGACAAGTTTATGGCCCTCATAGCAACAACATATTGTTTTAGGTGGGTCATATGATCATTTGCAACATCAAACTTACTTAAGCTAGGCACTTTAAACTTGTGGACATGGATTGATATCATCTAGGTTAATATCTTTGCCACTAGTAACTAACCTAGTCATGGCCTCCATCTTCTCATTTAATTTCTTGATTTAGTTATCATCAACTACCTTAGGTGGAGGGAACTTATTATAGAATTCTAGGACTAAGGGGGTTTTCTTCATCCAAGAGCTGATCATCATTTTCTCTTACTACCTCTTTGCCTTTATGAGTGGCTGAAGTTTGGCCCATTTCCTTGTGTACGTTGGTCATAGCATTAGTGATAGCTACCATTATCCTTTTCTCTATCTCACTCATAGCTTTTATTAGCATTGATTTGGTAAAGAACTTGTCAGCAAACATGGTTCATGCCTTTTGTTAGACTATTAGTGGATTATTGGTTATGTTAAGCACTTGCCTACTATTTTCCATTAGGTAGTGAATGAGGGATCAATAATGGCTATCATAATAATAGGTTAGGAATGTTGCATAATAAACATATTTATAGTGCAAGGTGCAAATGATGCATGATATGTATGGAATGCATGTTTGTGATGCAATAGAGACAAATACATACAATAAACCTTCCAATCTTATTACTTTTGCACACATGATCAAGCCATTCCTTTCTTAGGTGGGATTACCTAAGCATTATCAGGGGATACATAGGTTTAATTATTTGCTTTATTAGGCCTAATCAATCTCTCATATTTAAAGTGCATGCAAAAGTAATAGCCCATACCATTTAATTCTCATTTGATGTGAAATTAGGCTAGGTCAATCCTAGAAAAAAGGCCAAATGGACTTGCCCCCACTTTAAAAAATGTTAAATTTAATAGGCCTATGTAGCAATCATAATACAAGTCAAAAAAACTTAGGGTCATACAACGTAGAAGATGTTGCTAAATTTAACTACATGGGCTCACAGCTTTAGTCAAAAGGCTAAAGTCTCCCACAAGCAATTGTCCCTCCTAATGAGTTTTTCTAATCAAGGATAATAGTGACTAGTTAGTTCACTATTTCATATTCCAAAAGGTATGAGGCTTGTAATTGATGGATATGTGCAATTCCCCATTCTTGAATGAAAAATGAGTTCATAGTTGACAACACCATCCAAGGTAAAAATGACATAATTTATATAAAGTGCAATACATGTGATTGATAAAAATTAGAATATTAGATGGCATATTATTTGGGCACTTTTAGATTTAAGTTCTCAGTCCCCAATAGAGTCACCACTATAGATTTATTGTATTTTATTGGGGATAAAATCGATTAATGTTTTGAGTTGCAACCTAGTTTACACTAGGACTATTGATCTTTTGCCTAGAAGGGGTTCAAAATTAGATCTTATTTATGCCCTAATAATTTACTTTCCTTCATATTGTAATGTTTATCCATCCTATATCAATCAAGCCTGCATAATTAAAACATTCATGTCACCTTTTCACTAAGAGAAAGTAAATTGCAGTGTTTAAATCATACAATAAATATAACAATATATTGCATATCTCGAAACTAGGTTATTCATTGATTGTGGTGTGACCTGACAACTACCCATAATTTAATAGGAATTAGTAGTACCTGCCCAACTTCTATCTCTAAGAGATTGGCCCTTGTTAAAATACATATTTCATGTGACTTTTATTAAGGAAAACATGAAACAATTTTATCAATAAAACACCAATTAATTATGTAAAAAGCTATTTGATGTGAGGTTTAAGGTTTTACATGTAAAACTAGTTGTTAAACTACCTATTACAACTCAAGATAAGAAAAAGGGATAAAAGAGTACAAAACAAAATGAGATAGTTGTAGATATTGGGTCTTTAGGGCTCCTATGTTCAGTTTGCCTTATGATGATGAAAAGGATAAAAATCCCAATAAATAGGGTTTTAACATCCATGGAATATCTCAAAAGTTTCTTAAAAAAACTGTCAAAATGGCTATTTTCCCAAGGAAAACGGTTGTTTTGCAAGATGAGTTATTTTCACAGCGAAACGACTATTTTCGAGTTAAAATAGCCATTTTGCCTACCAAAAAGGTCGTTTTGAGTCGAAAAAAGAACTCCCATGTCACCTAATCTTATTACTTGTAATCAATTAGATCCTCCAACCACTTGGATGCCTCTTCTTGCAGAAGTGAAGTGGCACATATCACTTTTTCTTTTAGTGTGCACTGTATTTGCTTCATAATCTTCTCGGTGCCATCCAACCAAAATTCTATTTTTCTAGGCTCCATCATGCCTTCACCTTTAAAAATCCTCAGCTTTTATTTTCTTAACCCTATTTAGATGCTACTTTTGAAGAGCTAATGAAACCTCAAGCTACTATGCTAGCAGTGGAGCAGTAATTGTAGCTCAACTCAATAGCTAGAGAATCTTTTATAGGAACACTAGTGGAGCTTGTCCTATATATGATGTATGTCCTGCTACATTAGTAGATGTTGACCTAACTCTTATAGCCTAGGGTGCTATAGTAGTTAGAGTATAACTCTCAACTTCATCCTTACTACCCAGTGTTAAAGCACTCATTATATCTATAGGTAAGAAAATAATTTGATAAGCTTTGACATCAAAAGTTATGTGATGTATACTTTAGACTTTAAAGCACTCATATGTTAACTAGGAATGCCAAAATTGGAGCTCTGATACAACTAAATATGACACTCTGTACCCAATCTAATCATCGAGCCTGACTAAAGAGTGTATGGAAATTGACATATCCAAACTTACTCATATTACTACTTGTTATAAAACCTACTTATTAAAAAGACTTCACTTGTAAAAATCTGGGTTTTTAAAAACTTTTTCAAATAGTATTACATATTCAAAAATTGAGAATACTTATGTCAAAATTTCGACAGCATAATAGCTGTACCGAGCACTATTCCAAAATTTTGAATAGTAACATGCATAACAAAAATACACTCTATATCATTCACACACTTCCATAACATCCATGTGATCCTCTTATCACATCATAACACATAGCACAAACTTAAGATATCTTAACCTTAGGAAGTGATATCATATAACAATACACACTTTTAAATTGTGACACCTACTACCGGATTCCTAAAGAAACTCGATAGGCAATGCATTTTCCAATAGGTCACCCATTATAGGATTGCTCTAAAGGAAAACTCCTTAACACATATGGACTATTTTTGAACTCTATCAGATATTGTTTAGATGTCAAATCTAATTTTTAGTCATATTCATACATGGTCTAACAGACTCAAAAAAAGCATTTATAAACACTTCTTAAGTCACAAAAAATTTGGTAGCATAACAGCTACTCGAGTGATATACCAAAATTTTTTTTCACCTGTTAAAAATGCTTCTATAAGTAAACGATCCATAAACCTCTATCCAGACCCTTCTGGTCCCCCACTCAACATTAGCACACATTAGATACATATTAAAATTAAACACACAGGGCCTCAGGCCCATGGTTATCAAACCAAACCCAAACCAAACAAACACTACACTTAATTATATACATCACATTCAGGTTATAATTATAGACATAGCAACTCTTAAGTTTGCTAACCCAAACCTATAGGATTTACATGAGTGCCATTACTAAAAGAAGAAAAACAACTTTCTATACCCTTCAGTACTAGTGTTGCTATATGGCACGATCACCGAGGTTGGCTTGCTTATCCTTATTACTTGCACACCATAACATTGGTACATTGAGTATAAAACTCAATAAGTGAATTTTAATCATTTAAAACATGGATTAATACACACATTCAAGCATAATTAATGGTCTAGGTGTTGTGACACCCTTAACCAGCTTCGTAGACTAAACTCGAGTGGAGAGTGCCAACATATTCTCAATATCTAATTCTGCTATCCAAAATTCTCAATAATATAGAACTTTCATTAACTAAAATATTTCTTGCTTAAAGAGTTGTAATGGGGCCATCATGTCAGAAATCTGATAGCATAATAGCTATACTAGGACACTATCCCAAATAGTAACCCTATAAAAAAACACTTTTATAAACTCATATCAACACCATCAACATCAATAGGTCCTCCTGATCCCCTAAAACAACACATAATTCACATCTCAGTCTATTTTATGACATCTATGCATCCATTTCATATACAACCTGAGGCTATTCTCATGTATTCACAATTTACATCATGTATATCTTTAATGCTCTAAAACCACAATTATACTTCACATTTGAATCTTAGATCATATACAAATTACACTTTATTTTACAACCTCGAAATAGATTACATATACATATGCGCCTTTCTCACAATGGGCCTACCCAAAATCTCCAAACAGCTCCTAATAGAATTCTTTAAATGGCTTCTTGATTTCTTCAAGCATATTTTCTTATCAACTGCTTCTATCTATGCACTAGCAGAAAAGCTAGTACGCTGAGCGAGATGCTCAATGGTGTACTCAATGGAACATTTATATATATATATATATTTACACATATACATTTAAAATAGTAATGCCCACGTAGATACAAACTAATATTTAGTGCATTTATTTCTTATGTCAATTTAAGCATGCAATTGTTCTTTTAATCAAATCCTATGTACTATCACACTTTACAACATGTGATATAACCTTATGAGCATATATGCGAATATAAACCTATTGTGCCATAAAATGACCTTATAATACACATTCTCATAAATAATTATGCATATGTCATCACAAGTTAGTATAACAAAAGTTGAGGAAAACATACACTCTAGACATTTTCATGACATATTGGTGTTCATATGTGTAAAGTAGGCATTTGTGAATTTTAATAATACCCATAGGTTGTTATAAGCATTCGACTTATCATGCATGCACATTATGTCAATATAAACATATGAACATCATATATTATCACTAATTTGCCTGTAATCTTAATTACATTTATTTGGTTTAAACATCACCTAATATGGTTTAACCATGTACATGGCACAAATTAGTGTCATGGTATAGTTTACTCATTTAAATGTATATTTTTTTAAGTCTTTACATTATTTAACATATGCCCATATCAAAGAGACAACTAACCAAGATTGGATAATGGATAAACTAAGCCTGATGGCAATCGCATCTGAAGACACTTAAACTTAAGCCCGAAGGCATTAACATTTAAAGATATGTAAACTTTGGCTTAAAGACAATCACATCGAAAGATACATAAACTTAGGTTAGAAGGCACTCACATACAAAGATAGATACACTTAGGCCCGAAGGCATTAGTATCCGATGACATGTAAACTTAGGCCCGATGGCACTTGCATCCGAAGAGATGTAAACTTAGGCTCAATGGCGCTCTCATCCGAAGACACGTAAACTTAAGCCCGAAGGCACTTGCATCCGAAGATACATAAACTTAGGCCCGAAGGCACTCATATCAAAAGATATGTAAACTTAGGCCCGAAGGCACTTGCATTCAAAGATACATAAACTTAGGCTCGAAGGCACTCGTATCGAAAGTTACATAAACTTAGGCTTAAAGGCACTTATATCTAAAGATATGTAACCTTATTGATTTACTTCATTTTAAATTGTATTTTCATATATATAACATTGTTTATGTGACAACACACATAAATTCATCACATTGGCCATTTTAGCAAATTAACAAGGGCTACATATCATGCCTATAACATGTTTCATTTCATCATGCCCATGACATGT
>CANXYI011498839.1:0-12720 GCA_948208565.1 Hura crepitans
CTCCCATTACGCAAGTTTTAAGCTTGATTCTCTCACTTTTGGATGTCTTCAATTGCTTCCTTCCATTAAATGAGCTTCTGCCATTTCATCATAGAGTTAAATTGCCACCATTTCTATTTTGGCTTCATCATAGATTCTAAATGCTGCTAGTTGATGTCCTTTATGACTTGTTTTCCTGCAAGACTAAACAATTCTACTTAAGGATTGGCCCACTAGGAAAAACCTTAAAGTAGCAACCATTATCATAGCATTGAAATTAGGTTACCGCAACCTTTTTGGAACAATACGTGACTACCACAGTCACAATGTTTTTATCTGATTGGGTACCTAATTAATTATCATGTGATTACCATGCATGGATATGAGATATATGCCACAATATGATTATCTCAACAACTAAACCACTTGGTTGTTACTCAATGAACTAAAAAGGTGCACCTAACTATCCAACTATTGGCTAGCAAAGTTGAATCACCCTTTTGGTTACATATCCTGTATTCTTTCAATGTTAATATCTTAGATCCCACATCAATATCCTTAGGGCTCTCCATGCCCCTTTTTTTAATTGCCACTGCAATTTCTTTTATGTAGGCAATACAATGCTCAATACCACACATTGACTTTAATAGCATCCTCAAGCTTCTTCATATACATTTCGTATTGGGACATTGCTATGATTACACATTTCACCTTTTCATTGCAATCTCATTGATCGACAACTAATGGTCCTTACAAGGGCTTATTGGATCTCAAAACAAATCTTCATTGAGGATTCACTACCTCAATTAATCCTGATTTTTCATATTTGCTTATCTCTCCTCATTAGGAGATTTACGTATGATACACCACAAGTTATTAATTGCAAAGAATTTTCTGCACCTTTTTGTAAAATTTTATTAGTTTCTGATGACCATAGTCTTATAGGATATATATGATTATAAGAAGATGGGGACATCACCCTTTTTAGAACACCAATATATGTGCCTTTATGCACACTCTTTGGCTCAAACTGAGATTTCCATCACAATAGTGCCATGATACCCATTTTACTTACACGATAATGAAATCTCTTGGGAATCACCCTAGTTTGAAGATTCACACAATCTCCTCAATCTTTGGCATTTTTCAGGAATCACCCTTTTGATGATGCCAACTTGAGTTATTTCATTAGCACACTCAATTATCTCTCTTGGGAATTACCCCACGGTCAAAAAACCTGAATGTCGCCTTGTGTACAAAATTGATACTCATGGGAAATCACCCTATTGAGCATAAGTATTTCATCCTGCCACCAAGTCTCATATGTAACCCTTATAATGCTATTAATTATTGAAAATAAGTTACGCCTCAATAACTTACTTCAACGATCACTAGCCCAAGAGATACTTGACTAGTGTTAACATTAAAATACTCATCTGCTATTTTACACCCATTACACTTACTTTAAGAAAACTAGATAGAATTCCTTTTTATGGCCCTAATCCGTAAGCAATATGTGCCTTTATATCATGTGTACCCTCGGGCACAGTGGCACATTTCACCATTTAATTATTAATAGATGGCCTAACTGACCATCTCTAGTTGATATAGCTCCTAGAAAGTGACGGATCAATATATCGTGCATGGACTCACCATATCGAGGCACTATCACTCGATGATTACTTATGCCATTACCTTCACAAGTTGAAACTTCACTTGCCCCAACCTTAGGGAAATTATGGGCTATTACATTGCCTTGATAATAACCAATTATACTTCATTAGGGATGATTGACATCAAACCAACTTAAGTGAGGAATCAGTAACCGATGCTCTAATACCAAATGTTATGGGGCCAACTCTTGGCATGTTATTAACCCTATGTGGGACCAAGGCTTTCCTCAAGCCAAAGCCAGCCAACTTATATATCAATTAAATAGTTATATTGGCCAGACTAAGCTAAAACCCTATCCGATTCTTGATAGCATACTGCAAAAGGCCGTCTTTGATATAATCTTGCACCTCGTAAGAGCACGCACTATGAGCTCTTTTGTCTCATTGTGTCCATAAGGCTCCTTCCTTTTGGAGACATCTCTCCCATCTTATAGGAGTACAATGCACTTCACTTAATTGCTTAAGGAGCTCATTTAGGCCTAGTCTCAACACTTAGCCTCGAGGTAGTGGAGAGCCAACACTGTGGTCCCTCTTTAAAAAACTTAAAGAGCATATTCCCCTCTGTCAAAAAGAAACATGAGAATGTTCCACCCATCATACCCCCAAAATTCCAATAAATAATATTAATTAAGAAATGTCCATTTTGCCCCTTAGTTGCTTCACCTTAATTGGCCAATCTCTAAGCTCGACGGCTTAACATTTGGCATGTAGCCCTGTTGACGAATTGGCCCCCTTACATAATGCAACATACGTCATCTAATGATAAAAGAAAATCTAGTTCTTCAAACCCTTTAAAGAAAAATCTCGATTTGCAATACTTGAGAGTATACAATTTTTGTTTTGCTTTGTTTTGCAACTTATGTCCAAAAGATGGTAAATGATACTTTGATTTGTAAAGAATACAACACCAATATAACATGACATAAAAGAAGCATTAACACTAAAAAAAAAAGAAAAAAAAACACACAACAAAGAAGTACAAAAAGAAAAAAGCAAAAACTCAGAACACCAATAAATAGCTACTTTGTACCCATAATATTCACAAACCTGTGCTCATATTGTCAGTTCTTCCAATGAATCTTCTCTGTCAAGCCAAAAAATATCCTTTTTATTGTTCATTTTGTTGAGATGGTAAGCAATAATTTGATTGAATTTTATTTAAATTGGTTAAACACTATTTAAACCCATAAGTACTGATGGAAAAATTATTAAGTTTTATCTTGATTGGAAGTGAATTTTTATGATAGACAATCCTAATTTTGAACATGATTCAAGGCTAAAAATTCATTTTATAAATAATCATTTCATATATAAACTATTTATTACTTTATATATATATACACACACACATTAATTTATTATTTAATTTTGACTAACGATGAATTTAGTTTAAATAATTATTCTTCTACATTAAATGCTTTATGATTTTGCACCTGTTAAACAGTAAGACTCACCTTTCCTTTTTCATTGTTTAATGCAGAAAAGCATGTAGTACCAATGTCATAATATTGTAATTTTTTTACATATAGCTCAGTATTAGTAACTTCACAGTAATAAAATAAATGTGATACTCTATTTGTGTCTAAACAATGTATCATGAAATTAAATGATATATAGGTAAAGTGCCACATGGATGACAACTTATTGTAACATGATGATTGAGAATCGATTTTACTTGATTTTTCATACATACATACATATGTGTATGTGTGTATAAGTGGATGTTTTTTAAGAGTTTGTTCTCATCCTCTCTATTTTGTCATTCTCTTCACACATTAGTCATTAAATTATCATTTTTAATTCATTTAATGATTAAAAATGAGAAAAACTGTAAAGTGATAATTAAGAAGTATAGTAATCTTAATCCTAAAATAGTGAGAATGGTGCAAAAGCTTCTATTTTTACTATATCTTAAGCCCACTAGTAAATTTACCATACTTCACATGGGCGTGAGATTTTATATTTATCTATTATTTAAAAATAATTAATAATATTTAATTTGTAATAAAAGATGAATAAAAATATTATAATGTTATTACCAAATTGATTAATTTTCAATTATGTTTTGTAATAGGTTGATGTTATCCCATAATCATAACAAAAGTTTAAATTGTCCTCATTATTATTAATTAGCTATTTTTTCTACAATTATCAGAATTAATTGTTAGTTGAAAAAATCACATTGCAAATGTTGTGCTAAATATTTGGATGATCGAACATTAATTTTAGAGTAAATCTAAATTATTTCGATATGCTTTCTATTTTATATATTTAGACTTATTCTAAAATTGAAAAATGATTTGAGATCAAAATTATTCAAAATAAAGCAGTAAAATACATTTATTATTGGACTTTATCAAAATGCTATATCAGTGAAATTGAAAATTATTATATAAAATATAAATAAGCCTTTTACTTGTTTACTTTTCAACCGTGAATATATTCATATTCTTACATTGAGATATTTGTATTTTATATAACGTAAAAAAAGTCGCATTTTTTATAAAAAAAATTATTATCCATCAACCTTTTGTTTTTAATATCATGTTAGATATCATGATCGTATAAACTAATGTTCTTTATAAGGTTAAGTATATATATAAATTTTAATAACATCAATAATTGTCTAAAAGATTTGGCAATTTACAATTATAAACTTTGAATTTAATATAATTAGACAACACACACAAAACTTGACAAACCTAAGTGTAACCATGCATTATATTCAAGATTGACCAACAAAAATTAAACCCCAATGGTACAAATAAATCATAACCTATTCAAAATAATGCGAAAAACTTTTCATTATACAACAATTTTTATAAGTAAAAATATCGCAATAACATATTTGATGAAAAGATTAAGATGAATAAATTTTTTTTTGAAACAATAGGAAAGCCAAGTATATATATTGCTAATATTAATTTATGAATTAAATAATGATTATCTAAGAAAGAGTTAATGATGGAAAATAGGAACAAATTAGAAAATTTTAATATAAGAAATAAATAAAAATAGGAGGAAGGACAATTATGAAAATGGTAATAAATTAGAAAATTTTAATATATAAAATAGAAAACATTATGTTATAAAATCATAAAATATAAAATTTTCTAAATTCTATAAAAATAGATATACGGAATAAATAAAACTAGAGAAGGGTCAACTATGGAAATGGTAATAAATTAGAAAATTTTAATATATATAATAGAAAATATTATATTATAAAATTATAAAATGTAACATTTTCTAAATTCTATAAAAATAGATAATTGAAAAAGTATTCAAAGAGAGCACCATGTAAGCATATTTAAGATGTTAATAGTCTTAGCTATTATAGCATTATAAATTATAGATTTATTTTAGATAGTATTATAGGTTTAGGTTCTGTAGACAATTTATTTTAGATAGTTCTAATTTTTTGACATGTATTTTCGTGTTTCCTCTCGACAAGCAGTTAGTAATAGGTGGGTAAGCAGTAGATGGTCTAATCCTAGCAGAAGTCGAAGAGCATAAATGTTGTATAATAGATAGGACATGTCCTTTTATGAATGTGTATTATATCATCCAAATAATAAATGTATGATGTGTTGTTGTTAGATGACGTAAGTGCACGTATGATAGCACAGATGCAAGTAAGTTTCTTATATAGTAGCTCTCTTACTTCAAGACCATAAGAAATCACTTGATGCATTTGATTTAAAACACTATGAGCATGCCTTGTGTGAATGAATTATACGTGTATGATATGAGTATGTGCTATGAGAATAATGTGTATAGTTCTATGTATTTTATGTGTGATGAGTTAATATTGGTTGACTATAAGTTGTGATGATGAAATGAAATTTAATGAAATTGAAGTATGTTAAGATTGATGAGAGTTTACCAAATTTAATTTGATTGTTAATTTTTAATAGGAAAAATACAAATTTAAGAAAAATATAAAAAAATATTGAAAAAAATAAATATAGTGATTAAATTAGTGATCAAATGACGATCGCTAACAATTAACAGCATTTAAATTCGAATTAATTCAAAAAAAAATATAGCGACCAAAAGTTTTTGAGTCAAAAAAATAAGGACCAAATTAACAGCCAATGTGGTCAGTTGCTACAATTTTGCACATTTTTTTCCAAAAAATTTGCACCCGATTAATTGATTGCTACAATTTTTGATCAATTATTAATTAAATTATTAATGACCGATTGCAACAAATGCTTCAATTGCTAAATTGTAAAAGTGACCGAAATAGAATCAATATTAGCTACCGATTGTCACTCTTTTTGCAACGAACCATATCGGCCACTAAATTTTAGCTACCAACTAAAATAAGTTGCTAATTTCGTACCAACAAGCATTTTAGCAACCGACATAAATTGATTGCTAAAAAGTAAAAATCGGTCGCTAATAATTAATAGTGATCGATTTTGCCTTTTAGCGACCAATTTGGTGGATCAATAAATTGTCTTATTTTGTACTAATGGCAGAGACAAAAAAAATTACAAAATGTGATAATATGAAAAAGATTAACGAAGACAAATAAAGCTGCAAATTTTCTGCAATTCATCTTCATGAAGATGGGTGCTAGAAGAGTTTGAAAAAGGAAAGGCAAGAGAAATTAAGAGAGAAAATGAGTTTTTAATTAAATGATAGGAAAATAATGGAATTGATTTATTTATATGGCATAATAAATAGAAATTACCTATTATCTTTAAATGATACATGTCAACAAATAAGAGTTTTGACTTAAAAAAATTTTTAGGGTGATAATACGTAGACATTTGTTAAATTTAAGGTGTAGTAAGTTATTTTCACCAAGTTTAAGGGAATAATAAGCACAAGTTTGCCAAGTTCAAGCATTTTATATGACACTTGAAAATTTAAGGTGTGTAAAAGGTATTTTTTAACAACTTTAGAATGTAAAATATATATTATGCCTTATTTATATACATGGCAAAGCATGCATACATGTTTGTTCCCTATGGCAAGGGATTAAATTGTTAAACTATAAATGTTAGGTGCTTAATTATTATGAAATATACATCAGGATTTGAATTATTAACATTCTAATATGTTAGAGAACTACCATCATAAATAATTAATTATATCTCATAAAACATCTAAATAAATAATTAAATTAAGCCAAACAACACACTTGGCTAAAAACATCTTTGATTCCTTAAATTTTATTTATTTTCTCCATTTTCCTAGAATTTTAGTGGATTAAATAGTTATCATGTTTTATACAATTTTATAAAAATGTTCAATGAAGAAGGTTCTGTCATTAACTTAAAGCGATTGACATATGTGATGACGGATTTTATTTGCCCTTATGAGCTACTTTAAGTGAAGAATAATGGGAAAATTCATTGTCCATCCCTTTACTTTTTTTTTATTTTGCTCTTTATAAATATAATTACTTATATTCATACAATTGTTATTTTGGGCATTTATTATTTATTGGTATTACCATATCAATTAAAAAATTAATTAAATAAAAACTTATTGCAATAAGAGATATGCACTTATGTTAGTAACAAGAAAAATAATATTTCGTATAAATAAATAAAAACACTTAAAGAACATGTATTTGCACAAATAAAGTGAAAGAAAACAATCATCTACTAATACATACAAATTATTCACTATCATTATCCTTAATGTAATGATAATCATTGCTTTTTGAAGAGGTCAATATTGCTTCCCTATCTTCTTCTTTATCAAGTTATATTAAAACCCTACTTGGATTATTAAGGCACTAAACTTCCTCTTTTATATCTATCTCATCAATTTCATGTGCTCCAACTTCATCTTCTTGGAAAGCAGCATGAGATCAACCTTTGGCAAATCAAACATTGACCTCAGCCTTATCTAACACACTGTAAGCCAATCGACTTTGTCCTTTCATTTGCTAAGATATGACAAGTAATACACTTAAGTTGCTTGCATAGCTAGCACAAATGGTTCATATTTGTTTTATAGACAATGTTCGTTTACATCAACAAGTTTGTATTTTTCATGAACTTTGTATCAACAAGTTTGCATTTTTCATGAGCTTTGGTGCCAACATTAAGTGTATTATCAAACCATTCGTAGTTGAATAACACTAATCTTTTAATAGTTAATCTTGTGTATTCTAACTCCAAAATAATTAGGATTTCGTAGAAAAAGTAATTCAAACTTAATTATACACAATTACTTATACATAACATTATTTTTTTTATATTTGCTATTAAATGAATTCAAAATGTATTAAAAAAAAAGTTTAAGAACACCAAGCATAAAAATTAAAGAATTTATAACAACAAGGTAATAAATCAAGCACCTAATTGTATTAATAAGTATCGATTTACCTTCAGTTTGCATAGATGTTCGTTTGGGCTACCAGCTGTCGATGAAGTCAACAACCTGCAAAACAAGTAAGATCTATTCCCAATTTTCTTAGGATTAGCACTCTAATGCTTAAGTTAGTTGGGTGACTGAGAGTAAAGACTCTTAGTAGCTAGATTAGATTGTGTACTTAATTATATGGGGTTTTTGCCCTTATATAGCCTTTTATTTATCCCGTTGTAATAGGTATCCTCATCCTTGTGGAATTGTATTTCCTTATCCATTCAGGATACTAATTTATTAAGGAGATATATCTTGTTTCTCAATCCTTATTTAAATAGGAATCTTACTATGAGTAGAATATTTTATTTATGCATTATCATTTGCTCCCCCTAATAGTCCAAACGGAAGTTTGGTTCTTGGTTGTGAACTTTTAATCGCATTTATTGCTAACAGCCAGCATTTTTATTTATCAAGGCAACCCTTCGGCTTTTTTATGTCTGATTACCAATTTTTAGGTTATAAAAGGTCATATTTTATTCCGACTTCCATATCTCATTTTCTTTGCCACCCTATCATTCTATTTCTAATCTACTAAGTAAGTATATGACTTATTTCTAAAAATGTCTTCTTCTGGTAATCAACCAATTAACATTGAATCCTTGAGCCTTTTGACCTCTTCCTCTGATTCCTAAAAAATAATATGTTTCTTTGAACTCTGCCCTTGAAACCCTATTCCTAAATATCGAGGACCATCGTTCCTCGCCCATCTTCTACTTCCATTCCTCTATTAAGCTTTTTTGTTACTCACTCCAAATTCATAATTGAGTCCCTTACTCATTTTAGAGACCGTTATGATATTCCTACTGACTTTATCATAACCAAACCTTCTACTAAAATAATAATTGTTGATGGCCCATTTAATAATTTTACCGCATTTTACAAGTCCTTCTTCAATTATAGTCTCCACCTACCTTTTTATCCCTTTTACGAAAGTATCATGAAGTCTTACAACTTTGCTCCTAATCAACTTCATCCGAATGGTTGGGCTATTTTAACATATTTTAAGGCTATTTGCTTACAATTCTGCCTTTTTTAGAATTGTTTAGCTATTTTTATTATCTCTCTTATAAATAGGCAAATCTTTTGTAAATTTTATTGCCTAAACAAATCAATCTTTTTTTTACCCGAACACTTCCATAAAAGGTTAGAAAGAAAAATTTTTATTTTTCAAATATAAAAAGGGTTGGCAAAATTTCCCTATCTATAGAATAGAACGAGTTATCTACATAAAGGACTTTGCATCCCAATATGCTCATGTTTGAAATGACAAAGTCACACTACTAGATAGTGTGAAAAACTCCCTTTTTTAACCAAATTAGTTTTGTCTTACTTCTATCTTTTAAAAGGCCAAACTCCTCCCCCAATTTCTAGTGAGTTTTACTTTAACATTTCTTTTCCTTTACCTTTGTATACTTACTCCTTTTGATGTCTTCTTTACTATAGGTATTGAAGATATAAAGATTTTAAAATTAGGAGAATTGAAGGAAGCAGCTAAGAGGGCCAAAATCGAAACCAGGAAACGGAAGTACAATGTAATATAACAAGCTTTCAAAAAACCTCATGCTAAAAATCTACCGATCGGTTCCTCTGTTGATCCAACTGTGGAATTGGAGCCTTCGATCGTCATCTAGGTTACAGCATATATCATAAGGCTAACTGGTGCTCCAATCTCTAATGATGAGCTACCCTTAGATAGCTCTCTCACTGTCAGTCCTAGATATGAAAAAAGCTTTAGAAAAAGCAAATGGCAAAAAGGGCTTTAGTGAGGATACCTTCCAAAGTAGAGTACTTTAGGTGCTCCGTAGATTTTGTGAGAGATGAGGATCGATATACTGCATGTGACAATCCTGATGAATTAGCAACATTATGCATTAGCCAAATCCTGGAAGTAATTTGCATCCCCTATAAATATATCTCTCTCTCTCTTTTACATTTCATTCTTACTTATCAAAAATTTTCTTTTCAATGCTTTTAGGGTATCTAACTTGCTACCTTTGCGAAGAAATTATGTGATAAACACCTTATAAAATCTGAGGCTAGCAAAAAGGAACTCAACTTTAAAACTCAAGAGCTAGAGGCGAAGGTCCGAGAGCTTGAAGAATCTAGGAAATTAACGGTTTCACAAGCCAATCGTCTTAAAGAGTTAGAGAAAAGAGAGAGTAACTTAGAAGCTCGGATCAAGTCTCTTGAGGAAGAGCTTTGTAACACCCCTTACCCAGCTCATAAACCTAACTAGATAAAAGATGCGATGTACTCGGTATCCTAACTAGTTGTTCGTTCTAACAAAATTCTAGCAACAAAACGACTGTCTGGAATGAAAACCAAAAATTTCACATGTGAACATATACGTGAACATACTTAAAAAGGCATATACATGCATTGCACACAAATTTTAATCCATTCATTTAAAAGCCATTTACTTCACATGCATACACTATTCTTTATAACTTAGTATACAATCTCAAAAGCCAAGCATTATATATCTTAATCCATTTATACTTAAACTAAGATTTAGCTTAGTTATTATTTGTTATAAATCATATACCTCCAAATCTTACATGCACACACAAGCACAAGTGAACCATTACAACACAAAGCACATGTAATTCCCCATAACAAGCACAAGTAACTGGAAATAATCATGCGGACAACATAAATCCCTCACCCACTACATTTAGAACTCTCAAAATACCATACACTTGTATACCAACCCACAGTAAACATATATATATACGACTCTAAAAACTGCAATCTTAATCATACAAGATAGGTTATGCATTTTCAATCATAGCGTGGTCTCCACCTAGGCCTATCACCCGTGCTAATTTCCTTGATCAACCTTGCTCCTCATTTAGTAACTTTTATACATGGGCACACATATGAATTATAGATTTAAGGGTAGCTTGCATACGTATTTATTTATTAACTACACATTAACATTCCTTCTTATCTTAGAGTTCCACCATAATGTGAATGCATTTTGTTATAAGAAACTGCTAATGCCTCTATTATAATTCTAGACATTCTACATACAATTATGCCTTAAGACATCTAGTATGCTACATTTACTTGCGATTGATCTTACATTTATCATTTTAATCCTTTATGCATTCTTAGACCTTTATCTCTATATTTTGCACTATTATTATATTTATATTTACTTTGCTGCCTTCTTTTATTATATCATTTTATTTCAGAGTTTTCACTATGTTATTATCTTAAGTGACCCATACTTGGTAGATAGAAGTTCAGCAACTGGATTATAGGGATATAAAAAGTGTGCAATGACCCATATTTTGGACACTGACCACTGCACTAGCTCGATCTGATAGCAAGGATCAGTTCACATGAACCTCCCAATACCAGATAGTGGATAACAGGGATTAGTTCGTAGACCTCCCAATATCTAATAATCATCACCAAACAACTCTGTGGATAGTAGGGATCAATCCGTAGACCTCCCAATATCCAATAATCATCCCCAAATAGCTCTAGTGGATAGCAAAAATCAGTTCGTAGACTTCCCAATATCCAATAATCATCATTAAATATCTATGATGGATAGTAGGGATTAGTTCATAGACCTCCCAATCTCCAATAATCATTATCAAATATCTAGTAGCTACTAGTCCCTAGGCAACCAGTTTACCCATCCAGTAGATTGTCTAACTCATATGGGCTTGTTACAGTCCATCATTTAATTCCACTTTATTAATAAAATGTTAGGTAGAATTTCTTTCTTGGTGTACATTTAACTTATCATCTCGTTTCCCTTTTTAATCAAACATGTAAAATATGGAATCACAAATGAGTCCTCATCATCAATCATTATGTGTGTCATCATAATCAACATCACCATAATTATTCTTTTAACACCTTCATTATATTGACAACGTCATTTATCATCACATCGTAGGTATTCAAATAGCCAGCATAACTCATTCATTCTCAATTACATGTCACTTGTGATCCCTAGTTTCATTATTACATCTTATATATTCAAATAGTGAATATGTCATATTTACTCTTAAGCTCATGAAATTTGAGATCTCTTTGTCACATGGTTATAATCATTACTCCTGATAAGTAGATTAACTTCTTACTTACTAGTTACCATTTTAATTTCAGTAAAGGCGTCATATTCACTCTCAATTTTCACATAACTAGAGGGTCTTTTCATGTCCTAGTCACATTAGTCATCCACCTAAGGAAGTAACTTTTATATACATTAATTTTCCATTTAAATCATCATTCCTCCAATTATGCCCATATCCGTAAGTACATTATCATTTCTTAGATGCATTGCTCTTCCTGAGTTCACTCACAGTCTTTAATTATAATTCTCCTATTTATCACCTTATTTCCATCTCCCTCATCATTACCTATTAGTTTATATACCATGTACACTTACCTCCTTAAGCATCTATTTAGTGCTTATATCATTCTCTTAAAATTTTTAATTTAGTGTTGAGCCTGTACTTTATTTTATTATCCAATCATAAGAAATAACATCTCAATCCTAGGCTTGTGCAAAACCGAACCGAAACGGAAAATTTTACAATTTGGTCTATTCGGTTTGGTTCTTGGAGGGCAAAAATCGAAAGAACCAAACCAACTGAACTTATTAAAATGAGGTTGTTTTGGGACTTATATATATATATATATATATATATAT